>JAVJIF010024061.1:7500-64919 GCA_038442645.1 Agave tequilana | reverse complement strand
AGTGACGTGGTCCAGGCATGCAGGTACAGGAAATGACAAGTAATAAAGGGAAAATGACAGTAAATCCGAGATCAAGTAAATACATGTATATCAGTAGATCTGAAATCGGAAAACATGCATGGAAAACGGTATAGAGAGCATAAGTTACATATCATGCGACAAATATGGCAACATGTGATAAATACACTAAACACATGATAAATATAAACATGCAAAACTAGTTATATAAGCTCAGATTATGGATTCATGGAGTGATACGTCAAGGGGATAATCCAAACAAGGAAACCCTTATCTATATACCACATATACGGTGTCACCATCATCTGAGTTCATACAACTTGAGTTGCCCTCAGGGTAACAGAACTAAGGTGTGTCAGTAATAATCCTTGTGCCACATATATCATGTCATAATGCAGGTGTCGACTCAGAACATAATACTGAAACTGGAGAATATACTGGTGTTGCATTTAATTAATCCAATAATAATAGTCAGTACCATCTGATATTTTAATCGCCTCCCTACCAGTGTCTCACATCACTGATAGTCCATACTAGAGTTCGCACTCTGTAGAACTTACCTGAGTCTGATATGTGAGTATCAGGACCCGAACAAAGGAGAGACCAAATATCACACACGTTCCTAACATTACTACTGTTTGGTTGTTTTATGTTATTCATCCGATTCATATGCTTTTGTATGTGCTAACCGGCACACATACATCCACTTATGAATAGGACGATTTTTTTTGAAAACTGATAAATCTGATGGCTCATATTTATAGTGGGTCCCATCTCAGCTAGGGACTATGCTCAGGAGTACAGGCTACTGCTTCCGGGGACTTATCATTACGCGCCCCACACGACACTTCAGATTCAGGCTACTGCTTCCGGGGACTTATCATTACGCGCCCCACACGACACTTCAGATACCATTATAAATATGACATCAACCGTGTCCATCAGTTTCCCCACCCAGTGAAATTGAGTATTTTATTATATATGTTGCCCAAAGATAATGTCCACAAGTGTATACAATATAATCATGATTATCCAACTACAGGGGTTAACAGGAGTGTAATATCAGGAGTATAATATCAGGAGTCACCCTTTTTCAGGGGTTCAGGAGTACAGGAGCTCAGGAGATACATGAGTACAGGAGATACAGAGTGCCAGATGTCTGGTCACATAATAATCATGAATATGCCAGGTAATACAGTTGCTAGGTGTCATGTATATCATGACAAGTACCGGTGTTATATATCAGGTGGCAAGTATAGCATGTCAAATAACGGTGTAACATATCATGTGTCAATATAGCATGGCAAGTACCAATATCCGGTGTCATATGTCAAATATAACATGGCAAGTACTGGTCTCAAGTATCATATATCAAATATAGCATGGCTAGTACCGGTGTCATATATCATGGTCAAATATAGCAAGGCAAATACCGGTGTCAGGCGCCATATGTCAAATGTAGCATGATAAGTACTGGTGTCATATATCGGGGTCAGGTATAGCATGGCAAGTACATGTATCGGGTATCACCTATCACTATAGCATGGTAAGTACTAGAGTCATATATCGTGTATCAACTATAACATGGCAGGTACTAGTGGTCCGGTATCATGTACAAATATAGCATGGCAAACATTGGTGTAACATGCCAGTGTCGGTGATACACATATCATCTTCCACATCATGTATAAAAGCAGGATAACAGTTGTTAGACATGGAACATGGAATATCAAAAGGACTGTTACTAGCATAATGATAAAATAAATGCATGTTAAAATAACTGTACTCGCCTCAAACCGGAAAACCGCGAAAATCCCGAAACACCGGAAATCCGAGCACAACACGAATCCATATATTAAAATATATTTATTATTATTTTAGAGAGAGAAAGAGGAGAGAGAAAGAGTTAAAGAGAGAAGAGAGGTTTAGAGAGAGAAAGTCTAGAGAGATTTCTAGAGAGAGAAAGAGAGATTTCTAGAGAGAGAAAATCTAGAGTGAGAAAAGTAAGATTTTTAGAGAGAGAAAACCTAGAGAGAGAAAGAGTGATTTTTAGAGAGAGAATCTAGAGGGAGAAAGCCTAGAGAGAGAGTTAGGATTTTTAGAGAGAGAAAGTGTAGGGACTAGAGTGAGAGAGAGAGATTTAGAGAGAGAGTAAAGAGAGGAGAGAGAGAGATGAGAGAGAGATAGGAGAGAGAGAGAGAGAGCACAGAACAGGGCAGGGGGCAGCAGCCCCCTGCACAGGCCCAGGGGCTTCCAGCCCCTGGCCGGGAACGGCCGCCGGCCGCCGGCGAAGTGCCGCCGGCGAGCCGGCGCTGGGGTGGCCACGGGCCACCCCAGAGGAGAGACAGTGAGGGGGCAGCAGCCCCCTCCCTCCAACAGGCCACGGCCAGGGCCTGTTGCCCTGGCCGGGCCTGACTCTGGCCGCGGGCAGCGCGCGCCAGAGGGGGAGCCGGGGAGGCCACGCCGCCCTCAGTGGCCGGCACCGCCAGGGGTGCCTCCGGCCACCCCAAAAGAGAGGGGGAAGGGAGGGGCTCCGCCCCTCCTCTGCCCACGCACAGGGGGCCAGCAGGCCCCCTGGCCGCGCCCCGCCGCCGGCGACGCGCCGGCGGTGCTCAGCCCCCGCCGGGGCGCCGGAGGGGGAGGGAGATGGCGGGTCGTCGGGCGCCAGGGGAGGAAGGAGAAGGGGAAAAAGAAATGGAAAAGGAAAAGAAAAAAAGAAAAGAAAAGAGAGAGAAAAAAAAGGATTTGTTGAAAAAAGGAAAGGGGAGAAATTGGTATATAAAAGGAATTGATGTGATGGGGGTAGTTGGTGATGTGATTGGAGAGGAGGGATGTCAGGTTGACTTTTGGGGGGAAAGTGAAAAGAAATGGAGAAGAGAAAAAGGGAAAAAAATAATATTATTAAATAGGATAAAAACTTGACTGTTTCAGAATCGTTCCGAAAAATTCTCAAAAATAGAAATAATATTTTAAGATGCTCGGTGAAATCGGATTCGAGAAATTCAATGTAGATTTCAAATTAAAAATCCTGAAATCTTCCGGCGGTACTGGTCGACACCAAAACCGGTGGATTTTCGATAAATTCTGAAAAATCTCGAAAAATGAATTTAGGTAGAAAATGAAATTCTAAAAGTAAACTGAAAGCCGTTTTTGAAAATTCAATCGCATTTGAAAACTAAAAATCCTGGAATCAGTCAGCGATACCGACCGACACTAGTTTTGAAGATTTTGCAAATACTTCTGAAAAATTCTAGAAAATCATGAAAAATCTAAAATGTTGGAAAACGATATTTAAAACTAAAATCGGTCAAATCAGATTAGCAGAAAGGCCAAATCGAGCGAAGCACTAGGTTCGGGCCCCCGGTTCAGACTAGGGCTGACTCCGAGTCCACGAATCCAAATTCAACACAAAACGATCACACTAATAATCATAAAACAAATACAAGATAAATCAAAGAAATATGCTAGAAAAATCAGAATACGTATCTACGTACGCATTCCAGGAACGGGTGTTACATTCCATCCACCTTACAAAAATTTCGTCCTCGAAATTTCGATAAGGGGAGGATGAACACAGAAAGGAATAGGAATGAGGATTTATACCAATCAAGATATGAGTAACTGAGGGGAATACCCACTAACTGAACGATAAACCCAAGACTGAGACATCTCTGCACTACTGCCATATATATCCTCTGACGGTGTCATAATAATACTGAACTGACGTCTGCTCTTTCGGACTGCGAAGCAAAGCTGATAAACCCATAAAAATCCATAATGCTAAAATCCATAATATAAAATCTCTGAAAATCCATAGAAATCCATAATATAATATAAAGTCCCGCATGGCATGAAGCTGTCCTTGACAAGGAATCTATAGTAGAATTACTGATACTGCATACACACTATTTCTCCAGAATACCGAAGATAAAGAAACCCCAGATAATACTGAGCATGAATCAAGAAGACCAATAATTAAGAATTCCTGAATATTGGGCGTTGCAATCTCTGAAAGGCATAACCGAGAATATAGAATAACCACAGAATTCTGAATACTAACTTCTGAATGATAACCCGACTGCACATGAAGCATTAGAGAATACTAAATCTCTGCAAGGGTGGCCGAATGGATCGTTCATACGGATCACGGCAATAGCTCAGATACAGCGAGAAAACCCTGTACATCGGATCCATGAAAACATGCAAGGCAGAAGAAGTCCGAGGAACGGCTAGAGTGCAAAGCACTGAAGGGACTAGCCACGGACGGAACCAAGCCTTGGTAAGACCATCGCGTAACACATCTCAGGCGTTAAGCATTAGGGTGCAGCGAAGCTAACGCTCTACGAGGCTCGCACTTGGCGGAGCTCACGCAGCGAAGCCAGCGCGTAACACAACGCTAAATGCTAAGCACCAGGGTGCAGCGAAGCCCACACCTGGTTAGGTCCATAGGTGACTAGAACACAACCCTCGCTTGGCGAGGCTAGCGGGGTCCGTAGTCCATCAAATCCATAAAACTGAGAACACGATCAAGAATCACAATAATCGAAACGAGTCCCGAATGCTGTCTCCATGACTCTGTCTGGCAGAAGCCCTAAATCTGAAATACTGTTCCATACCGATGTTCCTCATGTAATGATACGGTCTGTCTGATTATATAAGTGATGACTATCCCACTTGCTGTGCTGATTTCCCCGTGATGTATCCACATACTCTAGAATAGGATGCGAGGCCGAAGAACCATCCAATATAAGACCAGGTGATGCACCAGAGTTAAGAATACCAGAACATAATGATAGCGAACCACATCTGTCTTGCTGCTACCCTACTAGTTTTATCCATATCTTGAGTTGGTATAAGATTGAAAGGAATTGGAAATGGAAAAGGATGGAAGAGATTTCAAGAATCAAGGAAAGAACGAGCAAGAGGGAATAGATAACTTTGTACTTGCAGTTGGATTGTATAACCACGACTCATGCATTGTACCGAGGATGTGAGAGCCTAGGCTCTGATACCACCCTGTAACGCCCCGATCCGGAGGGTACGGAGACGTTACTGCGACGTATATACGAAGGTCGGAAATACCCTAACGTACATACGCTAAGCATCAATACAGGCAGGAATTAGAGTGCGGAAGCACAGTGGTAATATACAATCCAGCAATAATAACAACAATACAGTTATCACAAGGCATGATATAATAATCTGAAGAATATATGATCACTGAGAAGCACAAAAGCAGGACGCACATATGAAATACTGGAAAGTACTCACGAGTGGCAAGATGAAAATCTCGCGAGCCGATCAAGAAAAGGCGGGAAGGAAGAGGGTCCAGATAGGTAACTGCTAACCCACGCTCCCGCTGCGCACTCTGATCAGGTACAGCAAGGTTATGGTCCAGACTCCATGATCTGGACATGAGAATCCAGGGTTGTTAGCAACCCCAGCGAGTACAAAGAATAAAGCCAAATGGCGTGCATAACAGGCACACGTGTACATGATCAAGTGACGTGGTCCAGGCATGCAGGTACAGGAAATGACAAGTAATAAAAGGAAAATGACAGTAAATCCGAGATCAAGTAAATACATGTATATCAGTAGATCTGAATCGGAAAACATGCATGGAAAACGGTATAGAGAGCATAAGTATACATAATCATGCGACAAATATGGCAACATGTGATAAATACACTAAACACATGATAAATATAAACATGGACAAAACTAGTTATATAAGCTCAGATTATGGATTCATGGAGTGATACGTCAAGGGGATAATCCAAACAAGGAAACCCTTATCTATATACCACATATACGGTGTCACCATCATCTGAGTTCATACAACTTGAGTTCCCTCAGGGTAACAGAAACTAAGGTGTGTCAGTAATAATCCTTGTGCCACATATATCATGTCATAATGCAGGGTGTCGACTCAGAACATAATACTGAAACTGGAGAATATACTGGTGTTGCATTTAATTAATCCAATAATAATAGTCAGTACCATCTGATATTTTAATCGCCTCCCTACCAGTGTCTCACATCACTGATAGTCCATACTAGAGTTCGCACTCTGTAGAACTTACCTGAGTCTGATATGTGAGTATCAGGACCCGAACAAAGGAGAGACCAAATATCACACGTTCCTAACATTACTACTGTTTGGTTGTTTTATGTTATTCATCCGATTCATATGCTTTTGTATGTGCTAACCGCACACATACATCCACTTATGAATAGGACGAGTTATTATTTGAAAACTGATAAATCTGATGGCTCATATTTATAGTGGGTCCCATCTCAGCTAGGGACTATGCTCAGGAGTACAGGCTACTGCTTCCGGGGACTTATCATTACGCGCCCCACACGACACTTCAGATTCAGGCTACTGCTTCCGGGGACTTATCATTACGCGCCCCCACACGACACTTCAGATACCATTATAAATATGACATCAACCGGTGTCCATCAGTTTCCCCCACCCAGTGAAAATTGAGTATTTTTTATATATGTTGCCCAAAGATAATGTCCACAAGTGTATACAATATAATCATGATTATCCAACTACAGGGGTTAACAGGAGTGTAATATCAGGAGTATAATATCAGGAGTCACCCTTTTTCAGGGGTTCAGGAGTACAGGAGCTCAGGAGATACATGAGTACAGGAGATACAGGAGTGCCAGATGTCTGGTCACATAATAATCATGAATATGCCAGGTAATACAGGTGCCAGGTGTCATGTATATCATGACAAGTACCGGTGTTATATATCAGGTGGCAAGTATAGCATGTCAAATAACGGTGTAACATATCATGTGTCAAATATAGCATGGCAAGTACCAATATCCGGTGTCATATGTCAAATATAACATGGCAAGTACTGGTCTCAAGTATCATATATCATATATAGCATGGCTAGTACCGGTGTCATATATCATGGTCAAATATAGCAAGGCAAATACCGGTGTCAGGCGCCATATGTCAAATGTAGCATGATAAGTACTGGTGTCATATATCGGGGTCAGGTATAGCATGGCAAGTACATGTATCGGGTATCACCTATCACATATAGCATGGTAAGTACTAGAGTCATATATCGTGTATCAACTATAACATGGCAGGTACTAGTGGTCCGGTATCATGTACAAATATAGCATGGCAAACATTGGTGTAACATGCCAGTGTCGGTGATACACATATCATCTCCCATATCATGTATAAAAGCAGGATAACAGTTGTTAGACATGGAACATGGAATATCAAAAGGACTGTTACTAGCATAATGATAAAATAAATGCATGTTAAAATAACTGTACTCGCCTCAATACCGGAAAACCGCGAGAAATCCCGAAACACCGGAAATCCGAGCACAACACGAATCCATATATTAAAATATATTTATTATTACTTTTAGAGAGAGAAAGAGGAGAGAGAAAGAGTTAAAGAGAGAAAGAGAGGTTTAGAGAGAGAAAGTCTAGAGAGATTTCTAGAGAGAAAAGAGAGATTTCTAGAGAGAGAAAATCTAGAGTGAGAAAGTAAGATTTTTAGAGAGAGAAAACCTAGAGAGAGAAAGAGTGATTTTTAGAGAGAGAATCTAGAGGGAGAAAGCCTAGAGAGAGAGTTAAGATTTTTAGAGAGAGAAAGTGTAGAGGACTAGAGTGAGAGAGAGATTTAGAGAGAGAGAGAGTAAAGAGAGGAGAGAGAGAGAGATGAGAGAGAGATAGGGGGGAGAGAGAGAGAGCACAGACAGGGCAGGGGGCAGCAGCCCCCTGCACAGGCCCAGGGGCTTCCAGCCCCTGGCCGGGAACGGCCGCCGGCCGCCGGCGAAGTGCCGGCGGCGCGCCGGCGCTGGGGTGGCCACGGCCACCCCAGAGGAGAGACAGTGAGGGGGCAGCAGCCCCCTCCCTCCAACAGGCCACGCCAGGGCCTGTTGCCCTGGCCGGGCCTGACTCTGGCCGCGGCAGCGCGGCCAGAGGGGGCCGGGGAGGCCACGCCGGCCCTCAGTGGCCGGCACCGCCAGGGTGGCCAGAGAGGGGGAAGGAAGGGGCTCCGCCCCTCCTCCGCCCACGCACAGGGGGCCAGCAGGCCCCTGGCCGCGCCCCGCCGCCGGCGACGCGCCGGCGGTGCTCAGCCCCCGCCGGGGCGCCGGAGGGGGAGGGGAGATGGCGGGTCGTCGGGCGCCAGGGGAGGAAGGAGAAGGGGAAAAAGAAATGGAAAAGGAAAAGAAAAAAAGAAAAAGAAAAAGAGAGAGAAAAAAAAGGATTTGTTGAAAAAAGGAAAGGGGAGAAATTGGTATATAAAAAGGATTGATGTGATGGGGTGGTTGGTGATGTGATTGGAGAGGAGGGATGTCAGGTTGACTTTTGGGGGGAAAGTGAAAAGAAATGGAGAAGAGAAAAAGGGAAAAAAATAATATTATTAAAATAGGATAAAAATTTGACTGTTTCAGAATCGTTCCGAAAATTCTCAAAAATAGAAATATATTTTAAGATGCTCGGTGAAATCGGATTTGAGAAATTCAATATAGATTTCAAATTAAAAATCCTGAAATCTTCCGGCGGTACTGGTCGACACCAAAACCGGTGGATTTTCGATAATTCTGAAAAATCTCGAAAAATGATTTAGGTAAAAAATGAAATCTAAGAAGTAAACTGAAAGCCGTTTTTGAAATTCAATCGCATTTGAAAACTAAAATCCTGGAATCAGTCAGCGATACCGACCGACACTAGTTTTGAAGATTTTGCAAATAATTCTGAAAAATTCTAGAAAATCATGAAAAATCCAAAATGTTGAAAACGATATTTAAAACTAAAATGGTCAAATCAGATTAGCAGAAAGGCCAAATCGAGCGAAGCACTAGGTTCGGGCCCCCGGTTCAGACTAGGGCTGACTCCGAGTCCACGAATCCAAATTCAACACAAAACGATCACACTAATAATCATAAAACAAATACAAGATAATCAAAGAAATATGCTAGAAAATCAGAATACGTATCTACGTACGCATTCCAGGAACGGGGTGTTACACGAGCAAAGCAGGAGATTTTTACGTAAAAACTCAAATTGGGAAAACCACGGGGAGGAAAGTGAGAATTCACTATTGTGGTTACAGTAAATTTTACAGAGTTCTATTGTGATTACAATCTACTAAATCCCATCCCCTTTCTCATTCGAGGGGAAGGTCATTTGTACTGAATTGTTGGCCTGGAGGCAGATGAAACGATGACAAGATTGTCGTAACTGCCATGATTTTCACATGCGAAATTATTATAACTGCTTTTATTGTGGGCGCTTGATTGTTGGGATTTTCCCAAAAATTTTGCTTAACTCATAACTGCCCAGGACATTACGAACATAGGAGAAATTAGGTTGCGTAACCGAAGGCAAAAATCAAGTTGTAGCTATTTGTAAGTGGAGATCAAGGAGGGCGGTTATTGTAGCTATCTGGCTCGGAACAAAGTCTCTGAAAAGTAGTGGATCTCGGGACGGTGGGAGCATGAGAATTTTCAGGGTGGAGGTACCCTCGAAAAGAGAAGCGAAAGTTCTGGAAAGGAGTGAATCTCGGGACAGTCGGCAGCATGATAGTTCTTAGGACGAAAGTGTCCTTAGAAGGAGGAGGGGAAGCCTCTGGGAAGGAGTGGACCTCGACACGGTCGGGAGCATAGGAGTTCTCGGGACGGAGGTGTCATCGAAAGGAGGAGCGGCCACGGGAACAACTGAGTGTTCTCAGATGGATGAGCGACTTCGTTTACGGTTGAATGTCCTCGGGAGGAGGGGCGACCTCGGGAAGGAGCTCAGCCTTTCTCGGCTTCAAAAAAATGCTCAGATTTTCTTTTTGAACCCGCCATGGGTCTGCCGGTACGTCAAATTCTTGCTTCTTCGGGATGCTCCTGAGGAAATGGGACACGTGTTGCAATCGAAGATTAAAATCTGACCACTACATCTAAAGAGGAGAAAATCACATAATTTTCCACCCAATCACATGTGTCTCATCACAGCTGATTTAGTGCATGATAGTTGACATTTATTTTTGTACAAGTCTACTTCCGGATGATGATAGGATCAGAGCTCTCGCTCGTATCAAAGACATGGTGGATTCAGATGCGTCGACTGATGACAGTCTTGACGACTTGAAGGAAGCCAGTTTAGATGAGGTCCCATTTACCCCCATATCTTTCTACTCTTCAGCGTGCTCTATTCATCAACGACTACAAGATCGGCTTGTTTGTTTTGCGGTGAAGGACATATATTTTGTAACTGACTTGTTTCATTAACAATTCTTTACTTTTTTCCCCTTTCCTGCTCTCTTTGGTGAAAAAGAAGAAACAAGAGACAAAGAAGGGGAAACAATGCATGAGAAACGAGAAGTCAATGGACTTACAATTGTCCGGAATTGAGATTAATGGAGAGCTATATAATTAATATAGGACACACATTGTGGCAGCCTCAATTTCTTTTTTTTTTTACTTTGTGGTGAATAATATCAAATTAAAACATTTGTTAAGGACTTAATGATAACTCGCACAAATCCTAATTTTAAGCTATGGAAGGGAGCATGACTTAAACTGATAATGATTGCATAGCAACTTAGTAAGTCTATTGAGTGTTAAATTTCTCCAAAATTATAGCATGAACTATTATGTTTTTTTTTTAAAGAAAACTATCATGAAACTTCTAAATTTCCAGGTAACTATCATAAAAATTTCTCAAAATATGCAAATAACTACACTCCATCAGTTGACCATTTGTAGGGCCATTACGGGCTCATATGTAACTATTTTACATGTGTAAAACACCCGCTATCTGATATTATAACAGTTAAAACACAAGACTAATATGGTCTTTTCACAGTCACCGTTAACACTGTTTTCAGGGAAAACTGAAAAAACATTTTTTTTTACCGTAGTTATTTGAAAATTTTAAGAGTTTGTGGTATTTTTTAGAAAAAAACATAATAGTTTGCCGTAATTTTGAGAATTAGACTTAGTTTCTCGTATTTGCTTTGCATAATCCTCACACATATTTGCTTTGAATATTCCCACACACTGCTTCTGGATTTGGGCTTTGGTTTCAAACAAACCACAAAGGCCCACACTGCGGCCAATTTAGACTTCCCTTGACCAGATATCAATAAACGACAAGTGACAACAGATTAGGCGTTAAACACGCACCATCCAAAAAAGTAAAGCTGCACGTGCATAAATTAGCTGTTAATATCTGAAAAAAAGTCAACTCAATTTCCCTTCATCTCCTTCTCTCTAAATCTCTCTCTCTCTCTCTCTCTCTCTCCCCAATCTGCATCCATGGCCTCTTCATCTTCGTCACCCATAAAGATTGGTATCATTGGGTTCGGTCCCTTCGCCCAGTTCTTGGCACAGACCCTGCTCAAGCAAGGCCATTCTGTTGCAGCCGCGTCTCGCTCTGACCATTCTCACCTCTGCTCTCAAATGGCATCCATTTCTACAGGTAATTTGCGTACATATGTGCCTAAAAAATTCTCTGACATGGGCCTTGCATGCAAATTAAAATATGAACCAACTTTAATTGCAGCGTAATTGGTGCAGGGATTTTGGTGATCTTATTGAATCAGACATTGAGGTTGTATTGCTTTCAACATCCATCCTGTCCATTGCAGATGTCATGGGCTCGGTCCCCTTGGATCGCCTCCGAAGGCCGCCGCCGCTGTTTGTCGATGTGCTCTCTGTCAAGGAGCACCCCAGAGAGCTCCTCCTGCAAGTATGTTCATCTCACGTTGATGTTCATTTAATGAATTTTGAAATGGTAATGTTAGAACATAGCAAGATTGTTTTATATATGTTTGATATGGTGATTAAAGTATCTTTAATTGATTTTCTGAAGTGATTACTGCGAGCTAATCTATTAATATTTGGTGATGCTGTTTTGAGCTTTGTTAACTTGGGGATGTGTTAAAAATATATGTGCATGCTCGTTGTTCTATTAAACAAGGAGGAAATGTTGCCAGTAATAGCAAAAATCTTTCTAAATTTTTGATATTTCTTTTCTATTAAAACGAACCTTTTCTTATTAATGGCCACTTGGATTACAGTAAAGTGTGAATATGCCTCTTTGGTGTTTGGAAAAAGGCCAAACCCACTTTTGATTGATTGATTGACTTCATCCACATTGGCAACTGAGACATAGAGGTTTGATTAGGTACAAATTAGATCAATTTTGAGGCCTAATGGCCAACTCTCAGCACTTGTAATTTGTTAAAACAACTAATTTTTTTAAAGAAAAACGACAACTAATGATCTGCTGTCAAAGTAATCAAGGACTACATTGGAAGCATTACTTGATATTAAAAAAAATAATACAAAGATTAGTTAGAAATAGCAGATAGCATGGACACTTCGAATGTGGAGCCCAGTCGTGTAGGATACATTTGCCAACACGGCTTTGCTCCGTAAAATACCATCAACTTTTTCCCGATTACAAAAGCTATTATAAATTTAAAATTTCAATAAACTACCATCATCTATGTCTTTCATGGTAGGTTCTTATGAAGTTCATTGTAGTTTCTTGTATTTGCCAAAGTTTTTGAAGCTTTTTTGAAATTGGGTGGAAGTTAATGTCTTCATTGTACTTTCCTGAAACAAAGTCTTTTAGACACGGGTATTGGACATGATTCTTTATACTTTTAAGAATTCACTGTGTGTGGTCATACCATGCTCCCTCACCGTGTCCATCTTCTACAAGCATAGGTTAGAATTGATACGAACATCAAAATAGATTCTTGTGGACAATCACGATACAAAAGCAAAGTTGTATAATCCTAAGACTAATTATATCATGCATTGGTCAAAATTTCTTCGGAAAAAAATGCATTGGTCAAGAAGGCACTGCCAGAGGAAGTAGATGTGCTCTGCACTCACCCCATGTTTGGACCAGAGAGTGGAAGACAAGGGTGGAAAGGCCTACCTCTTGTGTATGACAAAGTCAGAATAAGAGATCATGATCGCTGCCACAGATACTTGGACATATTCCAATCTGAGGTAAGAAATTAATTACTCATGTGCTCTCAATATTAACCCATACTAGTATCAAATTTGTACAAACTCTCCATACTCATGTCTACTTTTTAACTGTTTCATTGCTTCAAAGGGCTGCGTAATGGTGGAAATGTCCTGTGAAGAACATGATAAGATTGCAGCTAAGAGCCAGTTCCTCACTCACACAATTGGCAGGTATTGTATCTTTCAATCCTTTCTCTTATTTTTCAGTGCTCAGCATACTCCTACTCCTATCGAATATTTGTTAAATATTTTCAATCTTTTGTTTCTGAAGAATTTTGGCTGAAATGGAGATTGAGTCCACACCAATGGATACAAAGGGCTTTGGAACACTGCTTCAATTGGTATGCTGTTCTCTTGTTAATGAAGCGCAGGGGATCTTTCCCACCGTTTAACTCAAAAAATTGGAATATTGTTGATTTCTTTTGCATTGTACCTCTTAGTTTGTCACTGAAATTCTTAGCCTTGTACAGAGGAACAACACTGTGAAGGATAGCTTTGATTTGTATCGAGGATTATTTGAGCACAATAGGTTTGCACGACAAGAGGTATTGATCTTAACACATGCATGCAGTGTTTCTATCGAAACTCAACATATCTGATGCCTGTAAATTTGGCTGTGAACAGCTTGAGAAACTGGAGCTTGCCTTAAAGGTTGTGAGAGGGAAGTTGCTGGGTAGAGCAAATGGGGGAGCACCGTGATTAACAACTACGGCCTATTTATCAAAAAAGAAAAACTCTTGGCATGTTGAATGCATGAGTAGTGACACAAGGTAGATATGAGCAAAAGCCAATACTTAATTGCTTCTTTGACTAATTCCGTTTCTGTTGGTTTGCATTGTAATTATTGAGCATCCCCCATAGAAGTGAGTTCATGGTAACATGAAGCATGCATTCGATGATGATATGTATATTTCTGTTCATGATGAAATTACATTTATCCTTAATTTGTCAACTCAATGTTAAGAAGAAGTTGGAGTAAACTCATCCTACTAACTAGCCTAAAACTGTTGTGGCCGCAATTACATAGGAGGCAACACTTGCTTCTTTCAGAAGGTGTTTGTTTTAAGAACTACAAGTCGTAAACCTTTTTTTTCATTTTCTGTTATTTATTTTGCTGTAAAACAACTTGCAAAATAATCATCCTCATTTTTTCACTTGCAGTTGCTACAGTTAATTTTGTGGTCATGTAGATCTCAATTTTACACTCACATTTTCCCACTTGCAGCTGCTAGTCATGTAAATCACACTTATAGTACACTTACAATCCAAAAATGTTACTTGATAATTAATATATAATTTAATATTATTAAACATTTAATATTTTTTAATATTTTTAATAGTACCTAATTTTTTATTTAATAATTTATTTTTTTTAATCTTTTTTTAAATTTTTAATATTGTTTTAATATTTAATATTTTATTATTTTAATTTAATATTGTTATTAAATATTTATTTTATTAATATTCATATTAAATTTCTTAATATTTTATTAATATTTTAATATTTTATTAATATAATAATATTATGTTTTAATATAAAATAACTATATATTTAATTTTATTAATTTTATAATATAAATAATTACTTTATTAATATTATAATATAGTTATTATTATATTAATATTTTACTATATCTAGTATTATAATTATATTTTATTTTGTTAATTTTATAATTTTATAATATTACATTAAAAATTATAATAAAATTTAATATTATAATAATACTTTATAATATTTTATAATATTATACTGGTATAATATTATAATAATATTTATTAATTTTCTTAAGATTTTATTAATATTTATATTTTACTAGTATTCTTAAATTTTATTAGCATTCTTTAAATTTTCTTAAAATTTATAATTATTGTTTAGTTAACATTTTATTAATATTTTACTAATTATAATAATATTTTATTAATAATAGTATTATAAATAACATATTAAAATTATTAATATTTTGCTCAAATTTATTAATACATTTTAATTTTTAATAGTAGATTTAATTTATTATTATTTGTAATATTTAAATTATTGCTACAGTTAATTTATGGTTCACTTTTTCACTTACACTTTTACATTACTAGCTAAACAGCGTAAAACACAATATAGTTTCTCACTTACGCTTTTACATTACCAACCACATACCGTAAAACACTATATACTTTTCCACTTATACTTTTATATTATCAACCAAATACCGTAAAACACAATATGCTTTCCCACTTACACTTTCACGTTATCAAGCAAATACCGTAAAATACAATATATTTTTCCTGCTACACTTTACTTTTTCTATTCTCATTTTATGACTTACGACTTGTGGCCACTTGCAGCAAAACAAACAGACCCCCAGTCTCTATCCCTCTCACTTAACAAACTCTACCTCTCTTACCTCTCATAAAATACTGCTCTCCAGCTATTCACTATCATGGTCTTCACAAAAATCTTGAATTCTCCATGTTAATGACGTAGTGTTATCTTGAAGATAGAAGGTTATATTCTTTCTCTGGTTTTCCAATCTTCAAATGATGATTACAAATAGCTTGAAAGGGTGACATCTTGTTCAAGAAAAGAATAAGAAAAAGAAAAAGCATAGATCCAGACTAAAACCTAATATCAACTCTCCAATCTCAGCGATATGAAGTGTGTTTGTTCCTTACGACCCAAAATGTATGCTCGGCATCATAATCAACTAGATCGAAATCATTATCCAGAGTTTAGGATACACCTGAGTGAGAGACTTCTTGTGATCTTGGGCATCTTGGGCTTCTACTGCTTGAATGCACGCAAGCTGCTGCGAAATAGGGCAGCAGGCTGTTGTGCAGCAGGGAGAAAAGCATCAGCCAAGTGTTCCTTGACAATGGGATTAAACATCGCTTCGAACTTGGAAAAACATCAATCGATCTCCAGAGGTCTTGATTCTGAGCCGCAGCCTGGTTCTTCATCGTAAACCTACGGTTGATGTTGTTGTGCCTCTTCCACACCTTAGTGAAGACAAGGCTGTGTGACTCCCACTAACAAGCCTGTTAACAAGTTGATCCTGTTAACAAGCCTAAATTTGTCGTGGCCACAATTACATAGAAGAAGGCAACCAATTTGTTGCTCGTTTGAGTCCCTAACCGTTTCAACTTACAGACTCTACTTCTCTTTTTCTCATAAAATTACACTGTCAAGCTATTCACCATCACGGTCTTCACAAAAATCATGTATGAATTCTCCATGTTAATAAGGTACTGTGATCTTGAAGAGAGAAAAAGTGAGAGTTCATGGTAATCGAGAATGACAATTTAATGCAATTCCTCTTTTCTTTTCATTGTTTTTAGATCTTTGGTTAGTTCATTTTCTCACATGGTAATCTCACCACTAACTCACTAATATACTAACACTTGATTGATATTGACCTACATGAATCTAATAGTCTCAAATAGGTCTTGCTCTTGTAAGAGCCATTGATGGCTCATGATGAAGGGTCACTAACTCCAACCTGCTGACAAGCTAACTTGCAAACCCTACTATATTCCATACTTATTTTCTTGTGATTTTGATGATTTATTTATAGATTGCATCTTGTTTGTTAAGTTAGAATATTAACCACTTCTTATGGGTCATGCTTTGAAAAGCTTCTTGAAGAACAAGCTTATGAGTTGCCAATGATTTATTGAGGTAATTATCACCCCACAGAGGTTAGTATAGTTTGTGAGATCAGTTAGTAGTAAGAGTATCCATGGTTTTCTTTTCTTCTCGTGATTTTGTTTTAGAAACCACTTCTTCCAATCACATCACTATGTTTTTATCTTTGTTTCCATCCTTTATACCTCTTCTACTTCTTGTTTTCTTTTCTTTTTCTTTTTATTCTTTTGAACCAAAGAACTCTTTAATGATTTCGTGAATCACTGGTAAAGCTTTTATCGCCTTTCGTCCCTGTGGATTTGATTCGCATAGCCACTATGTTATCGCGGTAGTATCGAGGAAGTCAAAGCACCACAAGTACACAAGTATTTCAAAAAACACATTTTTTGTGCATGGTTTCCCATCGATCAAAATTTTGGCGCCGTAGCCGAGGATGAAAACGGTTTAAATTCACGATTTTTTTAACATTTTTTTCTCTGTTTCTGTGTGCAGGTAAATTTTTACAGGAACTAAGCATTGCAGAACATATCTTAAACCTGTAGCTCCCTGCTCTAGAAAGCAGGGAGTCTCTGCCTCAACATTGCCACGCATCTGCGGCTTGCAAAAGTTTGGCTTCTTGCCTCTAGTTTTTGCAGGAGCTTCAGCTTTGAAACAAAAAAGTTTACTTCTGCTATTACTTTTCTGTATTTTTTGCCTATACACTGCAATAAAAATAACAAAAATCGGTAACTGAAATTGTTTAAAAAATAGTTTAGATATTTATATTTAGGCACGTGTAAATTTTATTTGCATATTATTGTTTTTGTTTTGTTGTTGAGTGATGAATCAAAGTATACAATTGCATTGCATATAGTGTAGGACAAACATGTGAGTGATTTACTTGCTTTAAGTATTTTGCCTATATTACACATTTGCACGAATCGATTCTAGGGCAAATCCCCACATAACATAAGGTGGGGAAGTCATTACCCTCTCTTAGCCCAAAAACATCTCCTCACTCACACAACCCAAGCCTAATAAAATTTGCTAAACGTTAGCCTCCTAGAGACATCTCGAACTCATTAAGAGATTGACCTCGGGAGAAAGTTGTTAGAATCGGATACTTGTCACATCAGTGTCTAAAGATGGGGATTAAGAGGTTAAGCATCAAAAATTCAGTGGCTTGACGTAATTAGGCCCGTTACTCAGCACCGATACCTCCTACTGATGATTTTTCTCCTACCTAACTGATTAGCTTGTGGTCAGATTACTACAATATCTCTCTCATGGACAGTCGACCAGTCAGGAGTCGTCTAGGTCCAAGTCAACCCTAGCGTAGGCTTGTTTGACTTTTTTTTTTGTTTGCTTGTTTATTTGCTTTTTGTCTGTTGTGTTTGTTGTGAAATGGATTTTAATCAAAATTTTCTAATTCTAATATGAATCCATTTTCACCCTGACCTGTTTTGACTCTGATACCTCCAACCCGGCTTTGTACAACATGACCCAACCGACTCATTATAACCCATATCCCCAATCTTATGCCCAAAAATGACATAATCGTCTCAATTCTTCATGAAATCGTGAGGATACACATCCTCCGAGTCAATTTTCAACCACCTTGTTCACAATTCTTCCTAATTTTTGCTTCATGTACTCTTTTTAAAGAACAACCAATTGAAAAAAATTCGAATTAGAAAAGAGTATAGAAACTTTGCATGAGTCCGAGCGACAGTTTCAAAATATTGTGGACTCCAATTTATACAGAATTTTCAAGATTCATACTCACCCTTTCGAGTCCCACCTCAACAAAATGAAAAAACAGTCGACTTGAAAAAGAGTATTGAAATCTTGCTTGAGTCCGAACAACAATGTCAAAATCGGATGGACTCACAATTTCAACAAAATTTTCAAAACCAACCTTCATAACACCTTTTCAAAAGAACTGATTGACTTAGAAAAGAGTATGAAAGACAAGATGATACCCAAAATTTTGTCACTTAGTCCATCGATAGGTTAGAAGTACAAATGAGTAAATTAGTCAACATAATTGCTTATAGAAATGAGAAAATTCTCCCTTATCAATCATTGACCAATCCCGTTATCTCTAACCCTATTGATTTGGTCCAAGAATCATGGTGTTTTGGAAATCATGATTCAAGTTCATCACACTCACATAAAGTTTTGAGAACCACATGGACAATTTGACAAGTTATCACTTCCCTAAAATTGAACTTGAACGTGAATGTGAACCCAATTCTCAATTTGGTAATTCAATTTCACTTTTTGACTCAATGTTGACTTCAGTATCTTTACCTGATTTTAACCACATTCTCGAGACAGTATTGATTTCTGTACCGGTAAATTATGAAATAGAATTACTAATCTTTCAAAATCACATTCTGTTGATGAGAAATGTGTATGAACCTCAAATTTTTGGTTTGGACCAAGTCTTGAACCAATTTCAACTCTGGTAATATTTACCTAATTTTAACCACATTCCCGAGTCAATATTGGTTCCTATATCTTTTGAGCCCAAATCAATCATCTTCCATAATCACACTTAATTGTCGGATAAAGGTATAGAACAAAATGACTTAGAGATAATTTTTCAAAATTGAAAGTTAGAAGGGGATAATTTTCAAAATAAAATCTTATACGTTCACATTCAATTACTGGGTTATAACAGGATAAAGGTCAATGGTGAGTTCTAGTGAACTTCAAATCCACTGATTTGGCAGCAACGCTTGCACCAATCAGGCCTCTATCGGAACCATCACTCTCAGATGAATTTTCCTTCCCTCTCTATTTTTATGCATACACACATTAACGATGCTTTGAGGACAATACATGAAATAGGTGTGTAGGAGGGTTTGACTAACATAGAATTTTTTAGAATTTCTTCCTTTTTTCCTTTTAGGATATTTTTCAGGTTTTTTATATAGGACTTTTTCTTTTTACAAACATTTTGAAATAACAGAAAAAGTTTTTGATCTATTTTTAAGAAAATTAAGTTGATCTTAGGAATTAGGAAAATCACAATTATGATTTCTTAAATCTAGTCAAAATAATAGATCTTGTTTAAAATTTTACGATACGAAAGAAAGATTGAAAAAATAACTTGATCTTGAATTTTTTGCCTTAGAGAAATATGCCCTTACACTTACACATTTTTGGGATTGAAACAAATTAAAATGCCATAAATAAATAAAAATGATGATAAAAATCACTTATTAAAACTGAATAATTATGCCTCAGAAAGCATTATTATTCATGTCTAACAGTAATCAAAACAAGAAAAACTCTTTAGCTTTGTTGTCTTGTTTACTCGAGTCCTTAAGCCCGAGAGATGTTTTCTCATCTGTCGCCCTAAAATCATCTGATTTGGGAGTCACCGACTAAAGACTCACTACCCGGTTCAATTAGAAAATCTAAGAAAACTAAGAGAAAAACATATAAATAGAAGGCTTGATGGTTAGAGTTGAAATCCGAAAAATCTATATGTGTATTTGGTTGCAAGGAAGTGGGCGGAAGTAAGGAAATGGGGAAGTATAATTGCTCACTTCCCTATCTATCCAAACACCGGAAAAGAAAAATAAGAAAACCTTTTTTCCTTTTTCTTCTCTCTTTTACACAACCATTTCCTCACTTCCAGAGTGCTACAGTTAATTTTGTGGTCATGTAAATCTCATTTATAATAAGTTGTAGCATAAAGCAGTTAATTTTTGGTCATATAAATCTGACTTGCATTCTAATTACAATCCATTTTTTATTTTTCTTAATTAATTTTTATTTTAATAATATTTTGCGGTCAACTTTTCCACTTTCACTTTTCATTACCATCCAAACACCGAAAAAGACATAACATTTTCCAAACCACACTTCCCAACAACATCCAAACACCGAAAAACTTACTAACCAATTCCCAAGTTCCAAAGGGAACTAATACCACTTCCTCACTTCCTTACTTCCTCACTTCCACCCTCACAAAGTGCATATTATCTAGAGTTTTATGAGAGATCAAATGATCAATTCAATTTTGATTTTTTTTACCTTGATTTAGACAATATCTTACATATAGACTAAGTTTAAGGAAGAATAAATTTTGGTGGACTTATGACATTTGATTGCTCGAATTTTTCCAAAATTTCTCTCTTTCAAAATGTGTTTTCAAAATTCTAACATTTTTTTCTTTATTTATGAATTTTGTGGGTGTAATCAAAAATTCTCAGGAGACTATAACTCCTCCTCCTCCTCTAGGAGAAACTTAGATGTTTAAAGGCTTACTGCACACGTTTTGTATAATCGCATCACCTGGGAAAGTGGTGTAACAACATTCTTAGTTTAGTTTTTAGTTTTTCTTATTTTGCTCAAAAACGAAGAAAAGATAAGTGTAAGGGTGTGATTAGTCATTATTTCAAATTATCATATTTTTCTACCTAGTTTAAAAATAAAACACTGTTAATAAGTCATTTCGGTATCTAGTGTGCAGATTACAATGGATAGGGGCAAAATAGACCCATTTTCGGGTAATTAATCAAGCTTTTTTGAAGGCCAAGTCAAAGAGCTTTTAGAAGATACATTGGATTTCAAATTAAAAACCGTATCTGCATAAAATACATAGCAATATGCAAGAAACTACCAGTATATAGAAATATCTCTAATATGGGAGAGAGAGAGAGAGAGTGGCCAAAAGATCAGGGCCACTGGCCCTCATCAAGCCGCGGATCCGCAACATTGTCACGTATCTGTGACAGTATCAGGACCAACGGCCTTGATCTTAGATGTGTGGCTTCGTCTCTTCGATCTACAGTCCCATGTGCCTATAAATACTATTTGATAGAGACAGAAATCGGGAGAGGAGAGTAGTAACTAGAGTTTCTTTTCCTTCTAGTTTAGTTTAGGATTTTCTCTGTTATTTTCTTTGTATTTTCTTTCTCCTTATAGATTAGTATTAGGATGGAGATGGATTCATGAGAAAAAGTGAAAGTTCATTATAATAGAGACTCCTTTCTTTTCATTGTTTCTAGATATATAGTTAGTTCATTTTCTCTCATGGTGATCTCACTATTAACTTACTAACATTCTAACACTTGATTCATATTGACCTACATGAATCTAATAGCCTCAAATAGGTCTTGCTCTTACAAGAGCCATTGATGGCTTATTATGAAGGGTCACTAACTCCTAACTTGTGAACAAGCTAACTTGCAAACTCTACTATATTTCATACTTACTCTCTTGTGGTTTTGATGATTTATTTGTATATTGCACCTTGGTTGTTAAGTTAGAATACTAATCACTCTTATGGGTTATGCTTTGAAAAGTTTCTTGAAGAACAAGCATATGAGTTGCCAATAATTTCTTGAGGCAATTATTACCCCAAAGAGGTTAGTATAGTTAGTGAGGTCAGATAGTAGCAAGAGTATTCATGGGTTATCTTTTATTCTCTTGATTTTGTTTTAAAAACCACTTCTTCCAATCACATCACTATATTTTTATTTTTGTTTCCATTTTCTTCTACCTCTTCTATTTCTTGTTTTCTTTTTTTGTTTCTTTTAAATTCTTTTGAACCAAAGAAGAACTCTTTAATGATTTCGTGAATCACCGGTAAAGTTTCTATCGCCTCTCATCCCTGTAGATTCGACCCGCATAGTCACTATGTTATCGCGATAGTATTGAGAAAGGCAAAGCACCACAAACGCACACACTGATTTCAAAATACACATTTCTTGTGCATGATTTTCCATCGATCAAATACTACGGGGGTATTTAAGTCTTTTTCACCACTCTAAAGCGTGTATAATAACGCTTCTGCTTCTGCTCTCGACACGTTGACGCGTGACTCTCAGTAGCGCTTCTGCACTTGACATGTGGGCGCAGCCCTTTCTTTAAAAAGGAGGTGATTGAAGTAAATTAGTTTTTTTCTAATTACGATTTGACGTAAGTGTTGTGCCCCCCAGATACCCACTCGTAGTGCGCAGCGGTTCGCGGAAGAAGAGACACAACAACCACCACTTGATCTTAAGGAATCCGCCAACCTGGCGGAAACTCGATTCAGCCGGAGAAACAATCAACGTAGCAGGAACAACCACCAATAGAGCAAAGCAATCAACGCACAAATTTAACGAGGTTCGGCCAACGTGCCTACGTCCTCGGGGCAAGGGAGAGAGATCTTTATTGATTCAACAATCAATACAAACAATTACAAGAGAGAATTCTTGAGGGAGGCAAGAGATTTCTCTTAGGGATTTCCCAGGATACAATACATGAGACCTCTAGCCTCTATTTATAGCCACAGAGTCCCTGGATTTATAGAAACCGAGGTTGGATTCAATCCCAATCAGAAAGGAATTCGAATCCTAAAAGGAAACTCCAGTCGCGTCTGTCGACCGGCCGGTCGACCGACCCATGCCATGGTCGACCGGCCCGGTCGACCGCGCTTACCCGAGAGTAAGGCTACTTCAGTCTGTCGACCGGGGCCGATCGATCGCTCTAACCTGTGCACGCCCGTACACGCCAGTCGACCGGGCCGGTCGACCGGCCTCCTCCACCGGTCGACCGGGACATCGACCGGAGCACAAATTGCCTGCTCCATGTGCCGTTCCTTATTCCTTTGTCGTCCGATCTCTGTGCTATCTTCTTCCATCTCCTCCATCTCCTCTATCTCCTCTCTCCCACAATAAGTGGATGAAACGAAATCGCCATAACTAAATGGGGTATTTTTTTTTTTTTTAAATATAAATTGGATAGAGAACAATAAACATATGACTTATGTGACAATAAACAAAAAGTATAATATACAGCAAAAAGATTGAAGTCTTTCAGTTTAATAGACGACTGGCTGATGATCTCTGTACAAATAGTTGGGTCCTTCACATAGACAAAAAAACAAATCCATGTCCGCGCTTACAAGGAACATCTTTTTATAATGCAGTTTTTTGAGAGTCAGCCTAATGAATACCTAATGTATAAATTGTTGAATCTGAGGCCATTTCTCCTCCATCAGACAACAACGTCGAATTCTTCAATCATTTCTGGCGGAAAAAAGTATGGTCCTAGATTTTGTGTTTGGACATCGGATGATGATATTTCTGCAAATTTATACAACATTAATTAAGAACTTAACTAATTTGACAGATTAAAAATAGCAATTCTATTGATAAACTACAAAAACCGCTGTTAAATGTTAAAAGCAGAAAACTTCTTGTTTTCGAAGGGAACAAAACAAGAAAACGTATTTACTTCGATGAACAAACAAATATACATTCTTTAGACATCTGTTGTAGTATTTTGATTTCAGGAATTGAAGTGAAATTTAACAAGCCTAACTACTGTTGCACTCTTCTAGATTGCTGTCTATAATCAAGTTATAGTTTGGTCCATCTGAATCCCCTTCAAACTCTTATTTAGTTCAATTAGCTTGTGAGAATGTCTTATTTAATCCATGCCTTATAGTCGCAACTACACGCAGCTAGACTGATTTACATTTTTCTAGTTGTTGTTGAATATAAATTTACAGATTCGATTGAGCTTAATCCAATTTTGTGCATGTTGAGTACTACTCCATTCATGTTTTTTTCGTAATCTAACTAGCTGATTAAGAGCTTGAATCAAGCCTAATTGTGATTGTAGAACGAAATGACTTTGTGCAATTGATCAACTTCTGGATGAAAAGATTGAAGCCTCTTATTACATAACCCTCTTACATAGAAAACAAACTTAGATTAAAGATATCCAGTGAAAGTTGTTTAGAGGTATGGTGATTATTTGGAAAATTTTCAAAATAGTTAATTATGCTTCGATTATTGGCATATTGAATGTGTGAGTAAGATGACACAAGATATACATGAGGGGAGTCTATATTTGTTTGCATTATATTGTTGTTGTAGGTTTTTCATACAAATATGGTTGTAAAAGCAATAGTAGTAATCTTTGCTTGAGTGGAAGTTTGATAGATAAAAATTAGTTTGAAGCTTCCTTATAAATATCAATGAGATATTAGAGTAAATTGGTTTTACTGGCATGGAGCTCTTCGCAATCTTGTTTCAGATCAATGCTCAATGACAGAGTATAAGTCTGTGAAGGATGATTCAACAGTTTGAATGTTCAAAAATTCATATTACAAGGGACCGGTTAAATTCATGGGGTTTTAGATATTAGTCTCTCAAATCTTTTATATTTTAATATTAGTCTTTCAAATCTTTTGAATTATTATTTAATCTCTCAAATGTCATTAGTTACACCTAAATAGTCCTTTTGTTAGAATTTTCATCCAAATAACTAACCAAGGTTGGATTTGGACTTCACTAAGGATGGTTAATTACTTACTACCCTAGTAGCCTACTTCACTTTATTTGCAGAGGACGGCAGAAATCTTAGTTGTCGCCGTCTCTTCTTCTCCTTCCCTCTTTCCTCCCCTTTCATCTTCTTCTCCTCTCTCTCTCTCTCTCTCTCTCTCTCTCTCTCTCCCCTCTCTCCCTCTCTCCCTCCCTCTCTCCCTTTCCTCCTCCTCTGTTCTTTCTCTTTACGATCGCGGCACGCTGCCACCTGCCCGACAGCAATCATGGTCGTGATACCAGCCCGACAGCAATCATGGTCGTGATCACCTCCTCTCTTTCTCTCTTTTCTCCTCTTTCATCTCCTCTCATTTCTTCTTCTTCTTCTCCCCTCCTCTCCGTTCCTTCCTCCATAAACAAACCACTACCATTAGCACTACCATCAACATGGATGCTGGTGGTCAAATCTCGCCGACCACTCAATCGGGGTGGATCTAGGGCAGAGTCCCCACCACTCATAGGGGGCTCTCCCTGTCCTTGAACGAGTAGCTCATTGTCACCTGTTGTCGCTGTTACCACTGCGCCACCAAACTCTGTCGTCCACTTCTCCATCTTGCTGCGGGTCACCAGAGAGTGAGTGAGATTAGAAAGAGTGATAGAGAGATTTAGGGGAGGAGGCTGGGTTTCAAACCCAATCTCTCCTCGACTTGGGTGCGCATCACACTCGGGTCCGACCCGTTGACACTAGGGTAGGCCCTAGTGTCTGGGCAGCCAGACTTTAGCTGGTTATTTGGGCGTCAGTGAGGGCGTCACAGAGAAGGGAAATGTGGTATGCTGGGGAGAGGTGATGGCGACAGCGGAGAATAAGGTGGCCCCTGGGAGCAGCCAAGGCAGAGGAGGGATGATGGAGGGGGATTAAGTATTCGAAGGTTGAATCCAGAGTAGGGTATGAAGAATTTAGGAGTTTGGGAGGAGCATAGATAGTGGATGGCGGGGAGGAGCAGAGGAGGGAGCGCAAGGAGCGGCAGACACTGGAGAAGGTGAAAAAGTCAAGGAGGGAGGGGGGGCGGCAGACGACGGAAAGAAGTAGGGAGGGGAGGAAAACTACCTAGAGTGACTAATTGGATGAAACTAATAGGATTTGAGGGACTAAATAACAATTTAAAAGATTTGAGAGACTAATATCAAAATATAAAAGATTTGAGAACTAATATCTAAAAAACCCTAAATTCATATCATTGGGATTGGTTCTACTCCCGCTGAGGCCGATTGGTTTTTTATTTTTGTAGGGTTGTAACTTGTATCATTCTATTGAGAACTTATAATTGGAACGCGGGGCTCGTCTCTCACTTTCAAAGAGAAAAAAAAAATTGCATATTTTTCTATTGAGAAAGTGACAGTAGGCTAAAGAGTTCCCCACTTTCTACTAATAAGTATTTAATGAAACATGAAGTAGCAAAAATATAACATGATATCTTTCTACCAACCCATACAATAAAGAGTCAGCGAGTGAGAAGGCAAAAGAAACAAAACCAAGAGCACATAGTGGAAACTCGAAAACAACACTGCACCTCTCTGACAAAAATCAGGACTGAATCCCCCTGAATTTGAAGGCCCCCTCCCTGTTGATGCATCCTCAACAGAATTGTTCGAAGAAGGAAAAAAATGCACATTGGGATCCAAATTGTGGCTAGTTCTGCTATTTATCCATGGCTCCTGCAACCAATCTTGTAGTGTCCAACGAATTCCATTATACATCTACGAACTCTCTTTTCTTCGCTTTTCTTTCTCTCTTTGGTATTTGCTGTTAACCTATAGGTTGTATGATCACATCACAAAATTACTATGGATTTTATTAATTTTGGCCCTTATTAGCAAATCATATCGACCATTGTGCATTTACATGATCACAATCAAAGCCCAAGATTGTTGCCATCCATATCTACAGTGCAACTTGGTATGTCATCTTAGGTTCCCACTAAATTAGCGTCTCTCTAATACGACATTTAACTCACCTGATCTGACCCCTTAAAAAAAACGTAGATAAATGTTTTTTTTTAACTCAAATTTTCTAACTCAAATCTAACTCAAGAGTAAGACTTGTAAACCCCATTCCTCATGAATTATATGAGAGCACATATGTCATAAAGCCTTGAGTTAGAATAGCATTACCTTGAGTTAGAATAGCATTACTCAAATAAGTATTGTCTAAACCTGATGTCCACCTTAATGTGCACATTGCTCTTCTTGGGATGTTTGTACCCCCATAAATAGAAGTGCATGTGATAGAATGAATGTTGTTGATGGACAACATAGAATAACTTGAATTTTAATGTATAATAATTAAGGGTGAGAATGGGCAGGGTTAGCATGCGGCCCAATCAAGCTGCCCCGAAAGATTTAGGTTGGGGCCCTGCTTATATGACCTATATGCCTAATTGGGCAATGCCCATTTGACTCAAAACATTTGCGGGTCAAATATAAGTGCTACCAATAGACTACCCATTCAGCCTGAAACCCGCCCAGCATGTAGGGCAAAACCTCTCTCTGTCTCTCATCTTCCCCAAATCGAATCAAGTCTCTAGATTCGCTCTCTCCCTCTCCTTGAGGCCCTCGTCACTCTCGTCCGAGAGCTCTAGCCCTGGCGACATTGTAGGATCTCGTCATCACATCAAATCCTCCCGTCTCTCTCCTCCCCCTTGATGGACCTCCATGTCTTCTCTCTCCTTCCTCTTCCTGGTTACATGATCTGCGTCGTCGAAATCGCCAAGTTCTTTGCCGCCATAACCGTCCACTCCACCGGCATCACCACCCCTTTTAACACCCCCCCCCCCCCCCCCAATCCACTCTACCATCTCCTTCTCCCCTCACCTCCCCTCACCTCCCCATCCACCTTCTCACCCTCCCTTTCCCTTCCCCCGTCACCGACTATACTGCGTCAACCTCCCCACTCCCAACCTCAGCCCCGAATATTTCCTCCTCCTCTAGTGTCCTCTTCAACAGCGGCTCTTCACTCTCTTGTTTTCTCGTTCATGGCGTCTTCTCTATACACGTTTTCACGATCCCAGTTCGCAAATTAAGTTAATTCATTTTATAATCTTCATAATCAACTCTAAACTTATCAAAAGTTTCAGCAGTATCTCCTCTATAATTAGGAGTCTGCTCTGATACAACAACAATTCATCCACTAATTCAAAATCCTCAGTTAAAAATATATTATTCTAAAAATTATCGGCAGCATCTGCAATATCGAGTCTACCAGAATACAAAATCCACATTCTCGTCTTAACATCTCCTATTTATTCATATTTAACATCTCACGCAATTTATTATACAATTTCGGCTTGACATTGCCTATTTACATGAATACACAATTTATACTTGTTCCAACTTATCAATCATAACAAAATCACCAAAATCAATAGTTAAAGGATCTCAAAACCGTTCCATAAACTTATATCAAAAATACGTAAAACTATACATAACCATTAACATATATTAATACGGATCCTTCTATACCATACCCTCCATACAAAATAAATATGTTCGTACAAGCAAAGGATTCAAGTATATCAATAACAACATTTAATATTTGTCCAGGGTATTTGACGATAATTTGGTGTCATGCTCCTAGAGTCCTTGATTTTTATCCTTAATTTGCCTTGACCTAAAAACATATAGTCTGAGGGCGAATGAGCTTACAGGTCAGTGAGTGAACTTAATTTAAAGTTACAATTTAGCATGATATTAGCAGTGTGTAGTGTACATGATACAAGAAGATACGTGATCACTTGTCTAAACTATAAGTGAACATAGATGTCTCAACTAGATTATCCATTTACTTCAAACTGTTATTCAATTAACACCGGTGTAATAAGCAACAAGTGTTGGGGATTTCATTACAGGCATATTGTGGCCAAATCTAACTTTTAATGGTGGAAAAATTAAAAGGTTTTATCTCTAACATGGATCAAGAAGGCTCCTGCTTTCTCTTTTCCATTATAATCAAAAGGTTATTTTTTTTTCCTTGGATTTGCTTTTATTTTTATTTATTTTGCCTGAAACTTACTTTGACGGCAAGATTTTACTTTGGATCAAGTAGTAAAAAAATTTAAATTTGAGTGCTTGTGTTGATCATATCTTTTCTCATCAAAAAGTAATTTTTTTGCTAGTTTGAACCTGAAAAATGGTGTAACACCCCATTCCCAGAATTTGTACCCAGATATGTTTCCCGATTTTTTTACTCATGTTATTCTATTTTTTCATATGTATTTTTAGTATCGGCACGTGTACTGTGGACCAGAACCCAGTCCGATCCCAGATCTTAGCCCAGCCCGGGCCCAGAGCCTGCCCATTATTTATTATTTTATTTTATTTCCCAATTTTCTCTTTCCCTTTTCTTTTCCTTTCTCCTTTTTTTCTTTTTCTTTTTCTTTTTCTTTTCCTTTTCCCCACCTTCCATTCCTTTCTCCCCTCTTCCTCTTCTTTTTCTTTCTTCTACTTTTTCTTTCTCCTTCTTTTTCTTTCTCTTTTTTCTCTCACCTCAGCTGGTCTTCTGTCTCCTCTCTCCCCAAAATTTCACTCTCTCTTTCATAATCTCTCTCTCATTAAACTTCTCTCTCTTACTATTTTTTCTCTCTCTTTCCCCTCTACACTCTTTCAACTCTTCTCCTCACCTCTATGGCGCCCTCTCTGGCCAGATCTGGTCGACGACCCTGTCCTCCAGCGGCCTCCAACTCCAGTCTTTCCCTCTCTCTAATTCTTTATCTGACCTCTCTCTCACACACTCCTCCCTCTCTATCTTCTCTCTCCTCTCTTACCTTACTCCCTCTCCTTGGCCGACCACCTCCAGGTCACAGGCCACCTCCAGGCGATGTGCCACCCCTCCCTCTAGTTGCGCGCAGTCCATGGCGCTACCCTCTCTCTTCTTCCTACTCTCCTTTATTCTCTCTTCCTTCCTTCACCTCCACCCTCACCTCACTCCCGGGCCCCTTGGCTGCGCCGCCGGCTCCCCATGGCTATCGTCGTCGCCCTTGGAAATCGGCACGCCTCCCACGTCGTGTCCTCTTCCTCTCTGCCCTTTCTCTTTTCTTTCTCTCATTTCTCTCTATCTATCTCTCTCTCTTTCTTTCCCTCTTTTCTTGCTCTTATTCTCTCTCATGCTTTTTCTTCTCATTCTCTCCCCCTCTCTCACTCTCTCTCCCTTCACGCCCTCTCTCTTTCTCTCTTTTTCTTTCTCTCTCCCTTTCTTCTCTTTCTCTCTAGCTCTCTCTCTAATGTTCTCTCTCCTTTTTCTCTCTCTTCATGCATTTCTCGCTAATGCCCTTGGCGTTCCTCGGAGCCCTGTGCCGTGCCCGAGATTGTCATTAGGTAAGTACACTTTCCTGTGTGCGAGTACCTCTTTTATGTATTTGGTGAGTACTCTTTTATGTGTTGTGGTTGGGCGAGTTAATGTATTTGTGGTTGTGGTTGTTTGTATATTTGGTGATATTTGTATATTTGGAGTGTTGTTGTATTGTGTAGTCATATATTGTATTATGGGTGATTATTGTACTGTGTGGGCTATGCTTGTATCAGTGTGGTGATACTTATAATAAGTGTAGACTATACTTGTATATGTGCATATGTTAGACTAACGGTGGTGCAGGTTGCAGATACTCTGGTTATAGCCCTCGGGCGAATCTACCCAATAGGAATTGGCCTTATACCCTTTGGGTTTCGTGGTAGCGTCGCCACGAGGTAACCGCTCCGCGGGCTAGCTAATAGGCGTTGTCCTTATACCTTCTGGGTTCGTGGTAAATTTGCGGAGTGGTTCACCTACTCAGCCATCGGGCCAGGCTATCCAATAGGAACTGGTCTTATACTCTCTGAGGTTGATGGTAGCCCCACTGCAAGGTTGATCGTTCTATAGTTCGCCATTTATTATTTCTATCTGTGCATGCATGTTTTGTACTAACACTTATGCAGGTACCTACTTAGCTTTCAGACTTTGCTTAATTTCTGAGATATCTAATAGGAACTGGCCTTGTACCCTCTGAATTTAGTGATAACTTTGAAAGACTAGCATTAACCACTTCACGATTTCACTACTCAGCCGTCGGGTTTAACCTCTCTGAGGTTCATACAAGTCCTCCGGACTTTTTGGATGCTATGCCTAGTAGGTGCCTAGAAGGCGAGTCTAGCGCTCAGCGCTTTACCGTTGGTTCTGTCCAAGCGTAGTTATGTTGTAAGCATGGCTTTGCCATGTGTGTTAGCTAGACGTCCATGCATCGCTTCACCGTGTGCGTTTAGCTGCGCCGCGAGCGGTAAACATGCCGACTGTGATAGTATCTAGTGTTGTACGTTAGCTTCACTCCAGTCTTACTTACCTCCGCTTGGATGTTCCGCTTGTCTTCTTGCTTGGTAACTTAATTTATAGTTGTTAATATTAGGATTGTGTGAAGTATGAAATGCTTCTCATATTATTTTAACATGTTGCTTACCTGCTTGCTTGCTTATCTGCTTGCCTATTCTGCCCTGCTTAACCTTACTTTCCTACTTATCTGCTTACCTAGCCAGCCATGCCTAGCTCGCTTACCTGCTTGCCCGCCGCCTAGCCCCGCTCCGCTTAGCCCCGCTTGCCTACTTGTCTGCTCATTTGCTTATTAGTTTAATCTATTATTATTATAATTATGGTTGTGAAGAGGTTGAAATATTTTTTCTTTGTTTTCATGAATTAACTTACATGATCGATTACTTGATTAATGTTAAAACTTTGTGTTTACTTATACTGCTTGTACTATCATACTCCACCCGACACCGAACACTTGCCGCCTGATTCTTAATCCCTGACAGCATGATCACTTGACACCTGACACTTGTCACCTGACTGGTTACTTGCATGCCTGTTACTTGATTATCTTTTTTAACAAGAACTTGTCTATATTATCATGTTATATTCCTGCCATCTTGTACTCATGTATTATATACATGCATGTTTCTTATGTACTCCTATTGCTCCTGAACAATGCTCTTACTCATTCTTGTAAATTGATAATCATAATGAATCAGTAATAATCATACAACTTACATAAGGATGAGGGAACCAGATGGATATCAATATGTAGTCGTGTTTACAATGGTATTAGGAAGTTGTGCAACTAAAATCTTTCGGTTCTACCTGTGGACCTCCAGGTGTTCCGACGGGTGTGCTGGCATCCTACTTATGCCTCCTTCCCACGGCATATAAATATAACCCTTCTTCCTCCTCTTCGCCTCATGGTGAGTTCTGGCTCAACACTGGAACACCCTCAGTCATGGTCCCGGGTATGCACAGGACCCATTGTGACATAGTTTGTTGATACCCCCATTAGTTTTCAATAATACTTATCTTATTTATAAGTGAATGTATGTGTATTTGGACGCAGTACACATATCAAAACATAAATCAGATATTAAATAAGATAATAACATAATAAGAACTTAATAATCAAATAATAATAATATTAGAAACGTGGGATATTTGGTCTCTTCTTTGTTCAGATTCTGGTACTCACATATCAGATCCGAATAAGTTCTACTAAAGTGCGAGATCTAGTACGGACTGTCAATGATGTGAGACATTGGCAAGGGTGATTGAAATATCAATCGGTACTGATCATTATTACTGGATACATAAATAGCTACAATTCTAATGGTATAATTGTAGTATTTTGCGGACAACTATGGTTGGAAGCACTCAGTTGATAGTGACATGAGATATAAGATATATATATAAGGGTTTTCTTTGTTTGGATTATCCTTCGATGTACTGATCAAATGAATATGTCAAATGAGCTCACACAACTTGTTTTGCTTACACTTGTATGCTTGTGGCACAATCTATTACCCTGCATCTGGACTGTACTTGCACTGCTTGCCACCTGCTTGAAATGATATCTGTGATATTGAATCTCTTGACTTGCATGCTTGAATAACATCTCATTGATAATAATATAATAATATAATAATTCAGGACAACTCGGGTTATGTTCACCTAGTTGATGGTGACATGAGGTACATGGTATATACATGAAAGCTTTCTTGTTTTGGATTATCCCCTAGATGTACTAATCCCATGAATCTGTTAACAAGTTTATACAACTAGTTTTGCTCACACTTACTTTACATGACGCCTATGATGGTTTGGTCATGTGCGACGTAGACCTACAGATGCACCAGTCCGACGAATAGAGCGTATCAATTTTGGATAATTTAAAAGAGCGCAGGGGAGATCGAAGAAAACATGGATGGAGGTAATACGACAAGATGTAGAGGCTAAAGGTCTTAGTGAAGGCATATTACTCGATAGGAATGAGTGGAGAAAGCTGATCCATGTGCCCGATCCGGCGTAATTCTCTTTTGGTTCATGTAGCCTACCCCCAAATACTTGGGACAAATGGCTTAGTTGTTGTTGTTGTTACTTTACATGACGCCTCATTGCATAGTGTGTGCAAGTGCTCACGATATAGTTTTCGATATATCCTTTTCTGATTCAGATTTATTGATACAATTGTGCTTGTCTGTGCACGCCACTTGGCTTCATTTTACATACTCATTGAGTTGCTTTCTGAAAACCCCTAGACCTGTATGTTCAGATCCTGGAGTTTGGACCGTGGCAGATTTTTGTGGAGATCAGAGCGCGCGGTGAAAGACTGATAGATAAATGGTAGATTGTCTGTAACTGTTTCCTTTCAGCCCCTTCATGACCACTCTCGAGATTCTCCTTTTGCTGCTCGTGAGCATCTATCAGTTTTCACACTGTGTATATCAGATTGTAAATCCTACTTTTTCACCTCTTGGTGATGTAATATTCATAAAATATTGGATCACATTTTATGATAACAGTGTACTTGTACTATTTATGTTGGAATGTATACACCACTGTGCTTCAATACTCTGATTCTTTCTTGTACTGAAGCTTAGCGTACGTATGTAATGGTACTTTCGCCATGCGTATGTACGTAGCACTAATGTCTCTATACCCGTGGGATCGAGTGCTACAGATGGCTACTTTTCATAAGATCTTATGAGAGATCCCTTTTTCTCTCCTTGGCTAATTTTAAAAGTTTGTTTTTTTCCTCTTTGTATCTTCACTCTTGATTTATCTTTTCATTTGTTTTTAAAGTTGCAGTTTTAACAAAACTTAGGAGATTCAGTTATTTTTTTCTCCTTCAATTAGTAAATTTTCACTTTTTTATCCTCAATCTACTTTTAAGTTTTCCCTTCTGCCAAATTTTTAACAAGAACGTGAGAGTTAGATTTTATTTTATGTTTTTTTTTAGAGAAGATAGACTAAAAATTGTTGAAGTTGTGCTTTATTTTTTTTATTTTGTGGGTTATAATGAGTTCAAAGGGATAATGGTTCCCTATTGGCTTGTTATATTGGGAAATGTTGGTCAGGTTGAAGAGGTTAGCTTTTTGAATTAATTTTCTCTCTGTGAGCTCTTATAATCTTTAATCTGATTATCTTTTGGGTTATTTTTTTTTTTTTTTTTATGAATTGAAACTTTGTGTAATCTTCATTTAACTTAACTTCTCTTGTTTTATACTGTTCCATTTGGTTTGAGATGGTAAAATAACCATTTGCGACCCCCTCAATCGCCTCTTCTCTGGGCACTGTCTTGGCTGCATCCTCTTCAACATCTTCTACCCATGGACAGTCAACCTCGCTCCACTGATTGGATGGGAAAGAAAATTATTATGCATTTTTGCTAACTTTTTTTAATTTTCCTCTCTTTTTTATATATTACTCTATGGATCTTGTTGAATAATTGTGTGATGGTCAGCATTGAGTTGTGCTTGAAATCTGGTAAGCTTACTAATTAATGGTTCTCTCTTTGAATGAGTAGCTTTATTTAGGTCAAAAATTTCAATTTTAAGTTTTGTGGTTAATTTGATGGGTTAATCTTGCATAAATGCAACATGATATATTTTGTTTACTTTGAAGTTGATAATTCTTGTCATATTTGTTGAATCATCTGAAGATGGTCAAGCTAACTCAACTTGATGATACATATTTAGTTGTTTTTTAGCAAAATCAAATTGCTCACATGCATATTGAACTTTCATAAGTGTCTCCGTTTATTTAGTAGCACATATTACATATTCATAATTAAACAATTAAGTGGATATTATTTTTTCTGTTCTTTTATATATATATAATAGTGAATGGGATAGCTCGAAAGCTTTTGAGTTGGCCCAAACTGAAATGGACAGTGTTTGGACAGGTCAACACAAGCCAACTCCAGATTCGGGCTGACCCAAAGCCCGCCCATTTTTCTTTGGGCTGGCTTTGGCCCGGCCCGGCCCCGTCGCATCCCCAGAACTAATAATGAAACAAATCGCACAAGAATCCATTCAAATGCAAAAAAAAGAATCTTTTCATGTGCATTATACTCAGCAGAGAATAAAATTCCTGGTTAATTAAGGTGTATCATGTGTGTGTTAGAAATAATTATAGGGCCCAGAATACTTGATGCTTCGAGGCTGTGAAAACGAAGACCTGACAGTCTCACATGTTGCTACCCAATTAAAAAACTCTCCCCCCCCAACCTAAACTCATGATTAACTGTCATATACTCTTGTTTGATGCTCAGCATACTCAGACAATGATTACCCAACAACTTTTTATTTTCATTGACAAATAGATAGGGGTGCAAACATATCTGATACAATCCCAGCTATTTGGAATATGTATTTTGAATTCAAAATGGACTAAAATAAGAATAAAATGTGGGCTGTTATCTTAGAAAAAAAATCTGTGTGCAATGCAGGAATGATTAGGTGTGTAAATATTATTCTCTTGAGTCCAGCTGTAGTCTACAAATATGAATACGAATGAGTTTTAATAAGAAAAACTCGTATCTGCATCCTCTAAACTAAATACGGATGTAGATCATACAACCATGAACGCAAGTGTATATGAATAATGTAGTAAGATGCAGTGATTGATAATTTAACTTGATAAACTTGAAATGTCCACTTTGGTCTCCAAGGATTATTAACTAATTATGCATGTTTTTTCCATGAACTAATTATGTATAGTGAGTTAGAAAGTCTTGTTGTTAAGAGCAGAAAAGTATACAGACCAGATATAAATTTACAGTATCAGTATCTTTTTTTCTACGGATACGATTCTACAAGGAAAACTCATTATGCGAATACGAAGCCGGATCGGATATACCCGTACCCTACAAACAGTTAATTAATCAACCTTAATCAAAAAAGCTGAGAAAAGGGCAAGTTGTCCTCCAAACACAACATAGCATGGGACAGTTGGGCAACAACCCAAGTTACCCAACCCCACCCAACAAAACAAGCCAAAAACCCCTCTGATCAATGAACGGTTCAGTCCAACCAACAACAAACTCAAGAATCAGAGGTTTCTATTATGAGGCTTCCGTGAGATGTTGAATGTTGTTTTCTGATTCTTGAGTTTTTTCCCCCTTGTGGGGTTGAATGCTGTTTTTTTGTTCTTTGGATTCAAGAATCAGAAAACAGCATTCAACATCTCACAGAAGCCTCAGAATAGAAAACCAACCCCACAGCTTGGAAATTTTTGTACAAAACAAAAAAAAAGAAACTGCACTGCAATCACTCTCACTAGCTCAACACACATAACAATTCAAAAGAAACCCACAAAATCAAAAGTCACCGCAATTTACGCTGCTGCTTTTAATCACCACACTCCTCACTCTTCGAGAAGCGAGAAAGGGCTGAACAAAGACGCCATCATCGACAGCACGCCACCAACTTTAAAGCGCAACTCGCCCCCGTGACCACCCTCCTCTCTCTCTCTCTCTGGTTGACCACCATCGAGAACTTTCAAAATTTCCATCATTCAAAATTACAAAAACTAAACTTTATAGATTGAAAACAAAGTGCCAACAACATACAAGTACTCATCACTCCTCATTACTTACTACTAGCTTAATGAACTACAGAGCTCTACTGATTAATCCCAAAACATATCTCACTAAACTAGGCTAAAATTGAGGTGGGTTTGCGCACAAAGTATCTGTATGCAGCCACCTTCCTTCTCCTTGAGCTGGTGTTGTCTATTGACAACACCATTTTCCCTGCTTCTTTTGAGGTGAACACATTGTGCACTGGCTCTTCAACAGTTGCAGGAATCTTCCGGCTCTTCTCCACTGCGATTGTGTAGCTCCCTTCAGCACTGGGCACGTACTCTGCACTGTACTCCAAGTCCCAGCCCCCCACCACAATGTCCCATGTAATCGTTGCCCCACTCTATAATCACACAACATCGACAAACAATCAATTTTTTCAGCAAAAGTATGAATTTTGCATAGCATTAGATAGAAAGAGAGAGTAAATTGAAACCTCAATGCCATCAATCTCAAGGTTCACTTTCTCTCCCCCTTTGATAGAGAACTCTGATGCAGGCTTCGGGGGACCATTCTCCAAATCCCCTGGCCTACTCAGCCCACCATATTGAACTGGAACAAACTCTGGCCTAATGAACCTGCAACAATCAATTACAATAATAATCAAATTCCAAGTTAAATCATCAAATTAATTCACAGAAATTAAGAAAACAAGCAAGTTTGGATTACTTGTAGAGGGTCTCGGCCACATTCCCTTCTTTAGCAATCACAAACTTGCTCTTGGTCCTCTCAGTCAAAAAGGGACTGATCACAGAGTACAGCACACTAAAATACCAGGGCACATTGATGAATACCTGCAAAATTTTCAAACAATTAGCCAATAATAATCAAAACCCAGATGGCAAATCAACCAAAAACCCCAGAAGAATCGCCAAAATCAAACCTTTCTTGCTACCATCTCGGATAATTGTCCTGAAATAGAGAAAGGATCTGATTGGATGCAACCCTGAGCTCTCTCTTGGGCATGTCCTTGAGATCAGTGACCTGGATGATGGAGTTGACACCCCCAGGCTTGAGCTGCAGCAGCCTGACTCCCCTCTCCATCACCTGAACTCTCCACCGGAGAAACCTCTTCAGCTTCTCGCCGTCGCCAAACACTCTCTCGTACATCTCTCGGTCCTTGAAGACCCCGTAGGCGTTGTAGCAGACAGGGTGGCCGTCGCGGTCCCAGCCGTGCATGTAGGCGACGACCCCCTCGAGCTCCTTGAACCCCAGCTCCTCGTCGACGACGGCGTCGGCACCGAAGTCCCGCCGCCAGTCCGCGCACTGGAGGAGCATGGCGTGGGCGTGGACGGTGTTGAAGTCGCGGGCGCGGAGGAACTTGAGGAGGACGACGTCGGAGCGGTCGTCGGCGGTGTCCAGGAGATCGATTCCCCACATTGTGATGGGGTCTGGGGAGTTGGAGAGGAGTTGCCTGAGGTCTTTGAGGGCTTTTTGCTCGGCGGGCTTGAGGGTGGAGGAGAGGTAGGAGTCCTCTTTGAAGGAGGAGGAGCGGGTGAGGGTGGTGGAGGCAGCCTCCATTAGAGAGCTCATGAGGCTGCGCTTGGTCGGCGTTTGGGTTGGGGTTGAAGAGGACTCCATCATTTTCAGAATCGAGGAGAGAGGAAGGGGGTTGGATTTAAATTGAGGAAGAGGGAGGGAGGTGGAGACAATTACGAGGGGGAGAGTGGAGAGGAGTGGTGTGGTGGCGTGAGGGGGTGGGTGTTTTTATTCTGGGAGCGGTTTTGGGACTGCGGACATGGGGGGTCCGTGGACAGTGTACTGTGCGTTGGGGAGTGGGGTGGGGGCGGGGGGGGGGGCGGGGGGGGGGGTGCGTGTGTGGTTGTTGGGGGGGGGGGGGGGGGCGGGGGGCGCGGGGGCCCGGGGTGCGTGTACGGGGATTTGCGTTGGAAATTTTGAGGAGGGTTGGGTGAGTGTTCACACGCCACACACACGCAGAGATGAGGGGCAGCATCTGGACGTGGCTAAGATTGTCTGGGTTCGGTTCATGTGTGTGAGTCACACACACATACAATATGAGGACCAATCACGCGTTGACACGTGTATTAATCCTATTATAATATGTTATATTTATGAGCCTCACACACATATTATAAGAGTTTCAATCCATATGTCAACACGGAATTGGTCCTCTTATTGTATGTGTGTGTGGCTCACACACATGAACTGAATCCATGTTGTTAAGACCTTAGGATGAGGTTTTTGGTGCAATATGTAGTACTTCAAATGTATTTAATTTATTTATTTATTTTGAATGGAAGGCGCTTGTATCTGTTTTTTACAATTAAATGCTTAGTTTGGTTATAAATTAGTATCTTGGATTGGTGCTATACCTGTTAAAATAAGATTAAAAAAATAATGCTGAAAAATAAAATTATGTTATGCTAATAATATTATCAAATAATTAATTTTTAATATAAATATTGCATTATAAGTATGAGATAATATATATAAAAGAGACAAAAAAATTATCCATTAATAGTTATTATGTGCTTATGCAAAAAGAAAAAGATATAGGAAAGAATATACTAATATTTTCAATGATTTTAAAAGATTGATGAGATTTCCTTTTGAATAGTTAAACACGAAAAAAATGAGATTAATTTTCTTTATCTAGCATTGGTTTTTCTCTAAAAATAATACTTTCTTTCTTATTTATAAAGAAAATTTTAAATCTTTCTATTATTTTTTATTTTGTATATAATTATTTGGACGCTCTAGACTTATCTCTATTATATAATGACTTGCACATTAATAGTTGAGATTTCAAATTGAGAATATAGAAATAAGTAAAGAGAAAGAGATGGGGAGAGAGAGGTGTAGTTGGATAGAGATGAGAAAAAGATGATAAAATCAAAATTATCAAAAATTGAGATTGTTGAGACTCAAGAAATACTAAATTCTCAAACTATATTTATCGCTTAGAAAATAAAAATTACTAAAATAGTCATATATAGTTATGTTATAATTAAAGTTTTCAAATGAAATAATTGATTTTTTCACTTAAAGTCAAAATTGACAGACGAAATGTTTTTGTAACATTCCAATTGGGGCATTATATAGTAGTATAGATAAAAGAAATTTTTTTTTTCCTTCACAAGTGTAACATAAGCATTTCTTTTACACGAGAGTAATTAATACATGCAAACTCTCACTATTACGAGGGAAAAGAGAATATAATTTAGAGAGTCCCACTACCCACTACTGTTAGTTTTATTTAGAGATATGTTTAAATTCAAGGGGTAAAAAAAGAAATTTTCTATATATCATGTTGTTTTTACAAACAATTTATTGTCTGTTTTTTTTTTTTTTTTGCTATTGTCTGTTTGGTAATGAGATTAAGACAGCTAGAAGTATCTTTTGAGTGGAGGTATGGATCATGCAACTCTAATTTGCAGAGCTCAATTATCTTTAATATTTCAAATTTTAGTTTGAAGGTCTATTTCGTTTTGATACAAAATGGAGGTGGGGAAAATAAAAATAGGAATGAAACTTTCATACACATTCACTTTTAAGAGTAAAAGTTAAGATAACTACAATTATGTTAACTCTAAAAACTTCCAAACACGGCTCAGTTAGGATTTATTTTCTTTTTTTTAAAACAAAAGTTATGGTCAAGACTTAAATCTGGGACTTCTCATGACTCACACCTCCCCTTACTGAAGAGGCAGAACTCACAGAGACTTAATTAGGATTTGGAGTTTAGTTAACAAACTCCAAAAGAGCAAGAATTAAGATAACTCATTTTGGAGTTTAGCTAACAAATAATAGCCTAACAAAGGTCATTAGTGTTGCAGGGTTCGACTTAAACAACTGTTTTTGTATCTCGAATGTTACAAATATATGGATGTTTCTTATCTTCTCTGTTTAAAAAATGAATATAAAGACATCAGTAGTGCAATTTCGCAAGCATATCAGAATTTGCAAGTGCATGCCCCAATCGGTCAAGTCTATTTAGAACTATCAATACGGTGTGCATCTTGATAACAGATTATCTGATAAAGAAAATGATTTAGCTTCATCTAACTCAACTAAATCATATAAAATTTAATCAGATTATTAGATTATCAAATTAAATGTTTAATAAGAACCTCAGATTTACAGCTTCATAACGAGTTATTATATATGATTTTAAAAATCAAATTGAAAATCCAGGTGAAATTTACTGCGTAATCACGTCCATGCACCCCATTGTCACTCATACTCATAGTACAAAGAACAAATATATTCGTCAACAATATTCAAAAATCTAGTGCGGCTATTCACGCTCACAAAAATGCTGAACACATCTCACTGCTTAACATACTCAAAAAATTGTTAAACACACCCCCTCCGAATTACCCAAACTATCCAAACTATCCTTCAATTTTCCCCCCCAAATTACCCCAACCAAGGCACCACCCCCCGCAATCCCTCCCCTGCCCCCTCATCATAATCATCATCCGCCATCCTCCCCCCTTCCCGACCTCCCCCCTGCCTCCCAGACCTCTCCCCCGCTAACACGACGCCACCCCTGCTCTCCTCGCCACCCCCGTCTAGTCTCGCCTCGCCTCGCCTCCGCTCGTCTCGTCGCCTTCCCTGCATCCCACCTCGCTGGCCTCCCCCCTCCTCCTCCCCCCCCCCCCCCCCCTGCGTGGGTGGCCCAGGCGGCGGGGAACGCCAATAGTGACCCCCCCCCCCCCCCCCCCCCCAAAAAAAAAAAAAAAAAAAAAAAAAAAAAAAATTGCTACACGCACCCCCAAAGCCCATAACTATTTGGGTATTCGACCAAAGGACCTAAGGTTAAAATTGTCAAACAAAAAATAATCTTCAAAAGAGAGGGGAACAGATCTTGCCACCCTCAAAAATGAGAAAAGACACCCCACAATTATTTACAAGTGTGCTGTTATTTTTTTTTACAGTTTACCCTTAGAGGGGGTTCACCGCCGAAGGGGGATGCTAAGGTCCGCCGACATGGGAGGGAGAGAAAGAGGAGCGGAGGAAGAAAGAATTTTGGGGTTTTTTGAATATTTTGGAGGTGTCTTAATTAAATTTGACGGTGCCTTAATCCATGGAGTGCCCTTCCTCATTCTTGGGGGGGTGGCAATATCCGTTCTCAAAAGAAGGTATGTTCAGCATTTTTGTGAATGTGAATAGCCGCACTCCCAAAAACCTAATAGCCTGATCTGATTTCCTTCCTAAAAGTCAGATTTGAACTCAAAGTTTAAAACCCAAATCAAATTGGAGCTGGTATTGAAATCTAGATATTAGACTTGAATCAGATTTTGATCCAGCACATTAGACCTGAATTGGGTTCTGGTTGGATTTCAGATATAGTATATTAGAGTCGAATCAAATGGATGCTGCATAATTTAGAGAAAAACCAAAAACCGAAATTTTCTTTCTTTTTTTTTCTCGAGTTCGGATCACTCAGTCCAATTCTGCCCAGCGAATTCAAGTAAAGCATACTTTTGTACTCAAATTCGAATCTACCGAAAATCTGAACCTAACCCGACCCGTTTACAGGCCTGTCAACAACTGACGTTGGAAGGCATCTTTACTGCCAAAAAAAATTAAAACGGCAAAAGCGGCAAAGAGCCATAATGGACCCCGCGAACGTCTTGTGAGTGTGACCCGAGGTGGGTCCCACATCGTTCCCTCGGTTTCGCCTGCATCACCATTCAAAATCTTGAACGGTGCAAAGATCCCAAAGTGACCAAACAAACAAGCAAAAAAGCTGTTTTGCTCACATTGTGTCTAGTGTTGGTTTGCGTACGCAGTACAAGAGAGAGAGCTGCACATAGCTAACATATTATAAGTTCAAATCACATGACAAAAGGATTTGGTTTGTATCTTAATTATATTCACTGGTTTCATTCGAATCAAAAGAGATTTATACCTCTCGTTCACGTTTTTGATTCGGTGCAGGTTGAGCTTCCTTTTGCAGCCTTCACTTTGTGCCCCGACAAGGTTGATAAGGTGTGACTTCACTTGGGACAGCTCAAAGTTGGGATTGGAATCACAGAGTTGTTCGTATTATACTTTGCTCAGAAAACTCTCTGTATTACGCTAACAAAAGCCAAACATGTTCTTGTTTGGTTGAGAATGAGGCTCAAAGATCTGCTGTCAGGTTTGCATTGATATTTGAGAGTAGCTTGCACACTCTTAGCTAGAGGTGGCAATGGGTAGGAAATGAATAGGGTAGAAGTCTTGCTCTTATTTTTTACTTAGATTGTTTAATCCTTTACTCTTATCCTACCGTGTAATATATGCTCCCTCCATTCAGTAATAGTAATGTTTTTTTTGTTGTGCGCCGATGACAACAACCAATAGAGAATCTCACAGATCTCCAAGCACAAAGAACACCCAAATAACACAAGAAGAAGACACAAATCACAAACACACGATTTAACGAGGTTCGGCCTCAATGCCTACGTCCTCGGGGCAATTCAATGGAGAGATTAATTACTAGGAAGATGATTACAATAGTTAGCAGTCTCTTTGAATGCAAGAGAGTTCTAACTAATCATTTTTCGCAGGTACAAAACTCTAGAAATCAACATTAGGCTTAAATACCCAGATTTGCGGAGCAGCAGATTTTCGCCCAAACCCGACTGTCGGTCGACCGGCCGGCCGACCGACATACACCCCCGGCCGACCGGTCGGTAGGCCGAATTTAACAGAGAGTTTGGCACTTACAGTCAGGGAATTGCGGTCGACCTGCCGGTCGACCGCCTACGAACCCTGTGCATGCTGTGCATGTCGGTCGACCGGGCCGGTCGACCGACCTGCCTGTTTTTCTGCTGCTGCTGCTGTTTCCATTTGCCTTTCGTCATCGACTTCCTTGGCGATCTTCGACAACACTTGGCAACCTGTCAATTCTTTGGTAATATCCTCTCTTTCTAACAATTCTCCACCTCGGTGAAGATTCCCAAATCTGAGCCGAACACCGACTCGATAGCGGCTGCACCAACATGGTTGCCTACGTACCCCTGCCCATGGTATCAAGCCGTCCGTAGTTCACCCAAATGAGCTTCAGCAAGCTCAAATCGCCTGAAGGACCTGGAGCAAATCTTTGTAGTGTGCAAACTTCACTCCTGACACCACCTTCGTAAGCATATCGGCCGGATTCTCCGAAGTGTGAATCTTCAACAAGTCGATGTCACCTTCCTCCAGAATCTCCTGAACGAAATGGTACCTGACATCAATATGCTTCGTCCTTGCATGATAGACCTGATTCTTTGCCAAGTATATGACACTCATACTGTCACAGTTTATCTTCAACATATCCTGTTCCACGCCCAAGTCATCAAGCAACCCCTGAAGCCAGATTGCCTCCTTCATGACCTCTGTCATAGCTATATACTCAGCCTCTGTGGTCGACAACGCGACAGTAGACTGAAGTGTGGAGCGCCAACTCACCGGTGCTTGTGAGAATGTAAAGACATATCCCGTCATCGACCGGCGTTTGTCAAGGTCCCCTGCATAGTCTGAATCCACATACCCTATGCATTCTTGCTTTCCAGTGTTGTCCTTCTCAAACACTAGGCCTACATCAACTGTTCCCTTGATGTATCTCAGGATCCATTCCACAGCTTCCCAATGACCCTATCCCGGATCATGCATATATCGACTCACCATGGAGACTGCCTATGATAGATCTGGCCTCGTACACACCATAGCGTACATCAAGCTACCCACCGCACTGGCATATGGAACGTGAGACATATACTCACGCTCTTGAACACTCCTTGGAGACATCTTTACTGACAATTTGAAGTATGGCGCCATAGGTGTACTAACAGACTTAGTATCCTTACTGATATTAAACCTCTGCAGTACCTTCTCCAAATAGCCCTTCTGAGTCAAACTTACCCTGCCAGCTCTCCTGTCTCTAGTGATCTCCATGCCCAATACTTTCCTTACTTCGCCCAGATCCTTCATCTCAAACTCTGATGATAGAACTTTCTTCAGAGAATCAATAGCAGATCTCGACCTCAATGCAATCAACATATCATCTACATAAAGAAGTAGATAGATATATTCACCTGATGGTAGCTTGTTGTAGTACACACATGGATCATAATGGCTACGTGTGTACTTCTTCTTCCTGATGAAGCTATCAAATCGCTTGTACCACTGTCTAGGAGACTGCTTCAATCCGTACAGCGACTTCTTTAGCTTGCATACTAACTCTTCCTTCCCTGCAGTTTTGTAACCTGTGGGCTGTGTCATATAGATCTCCTCCTCAAGATCGCCGTGGAGAAAGGCAGTCTTCACATCAAGTTGGTCAAGGTCCAACTCATTTTGCGCAACCAAGGCCAATAGAATCCGAATTGACGAGTGTTTAACTACCGGGAGAACACCTCGTTATAGTCAATTCCTTCCCTCTGAGCGTAGCCTTTAGCCACCAACCTTGCCTTGTAGCGCACTGCATCTTCTTGGAGAGATCCTTGCTTCTTAGCAACACCCACTTGCATCCTATGGTCTTCTTCCCCTTGGGCAACTTGGTGAGTTCCCATGTGTTGTTCTTATAGAGAGATTGCATCTCTTCATTCATGGCCTCTTTTCACATCCTTGCTTCCGAACTGATCTCAGCTTCTCTGAAGGTAGATGGAATAGCCTCCTCGACAACTGGGAGTGCATACGCGACGACCATATCAGTGGTGAGCCAACCCGGTCTCCTAGTGTTCCTCCGTGGTCTTTCAACTGCAGTAGGATCTGGAACAGTACCCATGACCTGCTCCTGACCCTCTTCAACATCTTCAGCATCTTCCTCAACTGCTCGATCACCACCCTGTGTCACCTCAGGAATGATCCGAACTGATACTGAATGTTCTAGAGATGGTGGATCTGCATCAATCTCCACCTGCTGCAATAGCTCCTTGGTCTTGCTGGTCTCCCCCTGCTGAGAGACCGTAGGCTTCATCAAAGAAGCCTCATCGAACGTGACATCCCTACTGAGTATGAACTTGTTGTCCTTTTGGTCCCAAATCTTGAACCCATTGGTTCCTCGCTTGAAGCCAACGAACACCCCTTTCTTTACCCTTGGGTCCAACTTGTCTTCTCTGACATGGTAGTAGGCTGGATATCCAAAGACCCGTAGCAAATCATAGTCCCCAGCAGTTTTTCCTGACCAAGCTTCAAGAGGAGTCTTCCCCCCTATTGCAGACGACGGTAACCTGTTAACAAGATGGCATGCATACGCCAAAGCTTCAGCCCAAAACTTCTTTGGCAGTCCTGCATTGGATAACATACACCGAACCTTCTCTAGCAAAGTTCGGCTCATCCTCTCAGCCACCCCATTTTGTTGCAGAGTCTCTCGTACCGTGAAGTGTCTCTCTATGCCTTCATCAAGGCATAGCTGTAGGAAAGGATCCGATTTGTACTCTCCTCCATTGTCAGAACGAAGGACCTTGACCTTCCTTCCCGTGCTTCTCTCCAGATTAGCCTTCCACTTCATGAACAGTTCTAGGACTTCATCTTTGTGTCGCATAGTGTACACCCAACAGCGCCTAGAATAATCATCGATGAACGACACAAAATAGTGGCTACCTCCAACTGATGCAGTCTTGGTAGGTCCCCATACATCAGTGTGAACATAGTCAAGAATACCCTCTGTGCAGTGTGAAGCTATGCCAAACTTCACCTTGGTCTTCTTGCCGATGATGCAATGTTCACAGAGATCTAACTTGCAGGTCTCGGCACCCTTCAGCAACCCTTTCCTCACAAGAGCTTGCAATGATTTCTCCCCTGCATGTCCCAACCTCATGTGCCACAGCCGGGTTGAATCTTCTTTATGACTGGTAGAAGTTGCCACCTGTCCTATCACCGTACTATCCTTCAAGTAGTACAAGTTGTTCCGGCGATCGGCCTTCAACACCACCATCGAACCCTTTGTCATTTTAAGAACTCCCTCCTTAATAGACACTCCAAGGCCCAATGATTCCAAAGCTCCTACAGAAATCAAGTTTCTCTTCAACTGAGATACAAACCTCACTTCTTTCAGCTCCCTCACCATCCCATCAAACATCCTGATTGGAATAGTGCCAACACCCTCCATGATGCACAGATGATCATCGCCCATGACGACTGAACATCCCTCCAACTTCTCAAAACTGGTAAACCAGTCTCGATTAGGACATACATGATATGTTGCACCTGTGTCCAAGATCCACTCGTTTTCACCCGAGTAGCCTATGACGGGAGTAGTAACTGAAAAAGAGAACACTGAAGAATCTGAATCTGATCCATCTGCCTGTGATTTTCTGCTTGCAGTATTTACCACTTTTGCGAGATTTGCTTCAGACTTTGATTCTTTCTTCTTTCCCTTGAACTTTGGACAGTCTACCTTCCAGTGCCCAATCTCTCTACAGAAAGCGCACTGATTTCTCTTGAGATCCCTGAAGCCCGGCCTGGACTTCGATCTTCCTCTAACCTCCTTTCCCTTCCTCGATGAACCCCTGCCTCTTACTTCCAATGCCTCCGCCTATGAGCTTGACTGAGAAGGATGTCTCTCCTTCTTCCTTGTCTCATAACTTATCAGTGCAGATGACACCTCATGGTAGTCCAAAGTCTGCCTACCATTGATAAATGTCATAGTGAATGTCTCATACTCCTCTGGTGGGAGTGAGTTCAGGAGAATGACCGCCTTGTCTTCCTCTTCTACCACGACATCCACGTTTATCAGATCTGTAAGAAGCTTTGTGTATCGGTTGATGTGCTCATTCACTGTGCTCCCCTTCTTCATCCGAAACTGATACAGCTTACTCTTAAGCTGCAACCTGGACTCAACACTCTTCGTCAGGTATTTCTTCTCAAGGGTTTCCCACAGATGCTTCGCTGACGTCTCATGTTGCACAAGATATTTTATGTCTTGTGACATGCATGAACGTATCAAGCCACATGCCGACCTGTTCATCTTCGCCCACTCTTCATCAGTGGTTGTGCTCTTCTTCCTCTCCAATAAGAGAGTGTCTTCGAGATTCGATGCATTCAGCGCATCCATAACCTCGCATCTCCACATACCGAAGTTATTAGTACCATTGAACTTAACAACTTCAATCCTTGGGTGAGAGTTCATTGTCTTAACAGATGCAATTTCTTCTGCCATTGAGATTTTTCCTGATTCTCTATCTATGCGGAAGAACAACCAACTTGAAATAGATCTCTACTCAGATAAAAATCAGATTTTTACCTGTCCCTTGAAACCCTAGATCGAGTTTCTCTCCGGATCTACTTCACCACAGATTCAACGAGCCCTCCTTATGTCCTTCTGAGATCGACACACGATCTCCACGAACACCAATACGTCCGATCTGAGATCGACACACGATCTCTACCGGATCCGATCTTGAGCCCTTCGAATCCTCAGAAATCCCAAGCGCAACCTGGAAGCTCTGATACCACTTATTGTGCGCCGATGACAACAACCAATAGAGAATCTCACAGATCTCCAAGCACAAAGAACACCCAAATAACACAAGAAGAAGACACAAATCACAAACACACGATTTAACGAGGTTCGGCCTCAATGCCTACGTCCTCGGGGCAATTCAATGGAGAGATTAATTACTAGGAAGATGATTATAATAGTTAGCAGCCTCTTGAATGCAAGAGAGCTCTAGCTAATCCTTTTTCGCAGGTACAAAACCCTAGAAATCAACATTAGGCTTAAATACCCAGATTTGCGGAGCAGCAGATTTTCGCCCAAACCCGACTGTCGGTCGACCGGCCGGCCGACCGACATTTTTTAATCAAAATTTTGTTTCAAATTAGTAGTTCATTTTGAATTACAATACTATTTTTATCATTTTAATATTACTTTTATCATTCCCAATATAGGGTATGGAGTAACACCCTTATTTTTTCTCTTTATAATAAAAAGTATCATTCTAGATTTCACAAACTCTTAGAATTTTTAATTAGGGTAAAATTGAAATTTTCAATATAGTACTATTTCTTACCCTCCACTTTTGTCTTTCTTAATTCTTGTGCCCAGTCAAAAAATGCCAAGAAAATTCGGATGGAGGGAGTAAATCATATTTACCCTACGCAATATTGTAATAGATGACTTTTTTCTTTACACTATAGGATAAACTGGCACTTTTAATGATTAAAAATGATTTTCTTCGAAGAAGAGAAGCCACTATCTTGGAAAAAGTTATCGTTATAACAATTTAGAAGAGAGGGTTGATTATACACATATTTTATATATTTGTTATTGCATTCCCACAATAATTTTGTAATAAAGCTCTGCTATTTAGTCATATTTAATATCAAAATCTGTGCAGGCCTTGATTAATGGAGGAAAAGAGGTAATGAGCCTAAAAGCCCAATTTAATCAGATTTAAATTGATTTATTTCATGAATAAAGATTGAGGCAATATACTGAAGATCCTAACATCAAACTGGAACTCTGATTGAATCATATCGAGAAACAAAGAGAAGATAGTCACAAATATTGTCCAACTAAATCGAGTTTTGGAGGATTTATTTCTCAACCAAAGATTGGAACGTATATTATGAAGATCTCGGAGAGATAAAGACAAAACCAACTAAAAATTAGAGTTTATCAAAGAGCAATAGACTATGCGCTCTTGGATCTGGCTCTACGGCCAGATCTAGGTCGCGGAGCCGCGACTTGTTTGAGTCAGTTAAGAAAGCGTTTGCTCCTCCTATCTCCGTACTCTCCTAATATTCATTTTCTCCTATAAATACTACAAATTGAGAAGGTAAACACACACCGGAGAGGCAGAGAGATAGGATTGGAATTTTGTTTATAGTTTAACTTAGGATTTTTTTATTTTTAATGTAATTTTATGTTTTTTTTTATAGAGTTGAAGTGAATATCCTCTTATGGACCATGTGATGATCACCTTTCAGTAAAGATCGTAAGTTGCTAAAGATCCTAAGTAAGTCAAGCTTCAAGAGGTAAGTATACTAGTAGGAATACTCAATAGTTTCTAGCGATGTTAACTTTCTTTTCTTTCTTCTATTTCTTTCTTTATTCTTTTGATTCTTCTTCTAACTTAACTCAGTATTATTTTCTTTTTTCTTCAAAACTAAGAAGAAACTTTTAATTGATTTTAGTGAACTAAATAAGAATACCGAAACGCTTCTATCGTTTTCCCTCCTTGTGGATCACGTCCCGCATAGCCATTTGTTATAACGGTAGTATTGAGAAACTTAGCACATCCTAATCTATCATTTCTAAATTTTATTTTTCTGTGCAGCTCGATCAGGGGTCTAATGGGGAAAGGTAATGTAACAAATGTATGTATTCTACATGACCATAAGGCTACAGTAGCAGCAACACGCGCGCGCGCGTGTAGGTATGTATGTACGTATGCATGCATGTATGTGTATGTGTATGTATATGTATATGTATATGTTTTGTAGAGAGAGACTTGCGTCATTCCGGAAGGATTTTCACTCAAATATAGCCTACGACATCCAAATGCAAGATCCACTCCGTTGAGTTTGATTTATATTATTTCAAGTAACTAAAAATAAAAAATCATATGTTTTGAATAATTTTTTTTCCATCCATCAAGTAGGCGCAAAATGGACGGTCAAAATAGCAAATTGGTTAGTTTAACAGTGCAGAATATTTGAAATCTAACAAATATTAGTGTGTGAGAGTTTTAAAGTGTTTAGATCATAATGAAATAGTCGGATCAAGAATTTATATGTCTAAAGATGTAAATCTAAGCAGCATGCTATTTTCGACTGTCTATTTTACGCCTACTTGATGAATGAGCAAAAAGTATTCAAAATTCATGATTTGTGATTTTTAATTACTTAAAATAATGTAGATTAACTTTAACGGAATGAATATTTCATTTGGATGTCTTAGGGTTGTATCTGAGTGAGAAGAATTCAGACTCGAATCCTTCTGGAATAACACAAATATATAAATATATATATATAGGGGTTACTGTACCTCAGCCGGCAGGCTGAGAGAGTTTCTCAGCCGGCAGGACGTGGCAACATCATAGCCACATACCTGTCATAAATTTTGACGGACAAAAAGATGAAAAATCCCGCCCAATTTAATTTCAGTCACCTCAACAATGTATCTTCCGAAAATACCCTCTGTCACATCTTTTTACCTTATGTAAAAAAGTTGCCTTTCAAAAAAATTTCAGCTCTAAAATTTCACCCGATCATTCTGATCCAACTTGTTCTTTTATTTCACAAATTTGATCCATTTTTTTTAAAAATATATTTGCAACACATGGCGCCATAGAAATCATCCGCCGAAAAAGGTAATAGAAAAACGATATTTTTCAAAAAATTTTAGGGTTTGTGTATTTTAATTGTTTTAAATTTTTTCCAGATTTATTTCCGTTTAAGTATTTTTTATTTTTTTTTAAAAATCTTTGGACCATGTTCGCAAATAAGAAAGAGATTTTGAAACTTTAGATTATTTCACCCGAATTTAATTTTAAAATGAAGTTTGCGACTTTGGTCGCAGTTGCTGCCCGCAGTCTTAATCAACAACACTGCGACCTTGGTCGCAGTTCCTGGTGGCAGTCTTAATCAACAACAAACACTGCGACCTTGGTATTCTGATTAATACTAATTTTTTTCCTATTGACATTGCAGAAAGAAAGATTATTACAGTTTTTGAGATTGATTTCAATAAATTAATGAGAAAAACTAATATAAAATACACAAGATGCCCCCAACAAGCAAACAGGTATATAAATTCTTGACATGGTCGCAGTTACTTAATCATTTATCACTTCCCAATGCGACTATGGTCGCAATAATGAACTGTTTGGAGTTCAAAGTAATTTAATGTAAGAGTGTATTAACTTTTAAACTGTTTTGGATAACTGAACAGTCACCTAGAAAGTATACAATTTTTGAAAAAAGGTAGAAAATAAATTTGGGAGATATTCACGTGGTTCGAGAGATTAAACCTTTTGGAATTTCGGGATTAAAAATATATAAAGGGTCATCAGGACAGGATTATAAACATACTAAATTGTTTTTCCTGAAACTCGTTACTCTCACTGTTCGGAAATAGATTCAAAAATGTCTTCTCCACCGTCTTCACCGAAAGAAGCCAATCATCTAATGATGATTGGATGTATAGTTCTGAAGCGATGCCTCGCTACGGGTCAGAGGATGAGCTTGATACAGACGACCCGTTCTGGGAGTTCATTGATGAACCAAAATACATACATGAAGAGGAAGAAAGTGAAGAGGAGATTGTCGCTGAAGAGGTGGAAGGGACGGAAAGCGATACGGAAGATAAAAGCGGTCATACTCTTGACGACGAATCTGATTATGATGGTGATTGCGAGAAATAGAAGTTTAAAATTTGTATTTTATTTTTTAAAATATATATAACTCTGTTTTCTAAGATTAATTGTGTGAATTACAGTTTTTACTACTATGTCTTGGTTGGAATGCTGTACAATTGTTACAAACCTTCATTTTAAATATTCTACTAATAGTCTTTATTGATGTTTACGCATAACGAAAATACTGCGACCAAGGTCGCAGTTAATAATTAAATTATTTCACCCGAATAAAATTTTAAAATGAAGATTGCGACTTTGGTCGCAGTTGCAGGCCGCAGTCCTAATAAAATACACTGCGACCTTGGTCGCAGTTGCTGGCGGCAGTCTTAATCAACAACAACACTGCGACCTTGGTCGCTATGCGTGTTAATATAAAGGAAACACCTACCTAACGTACTGCGACCTAAGTCGCAGTCAATGTACTGCGACCCTAGAATGCAGTTGCTGGCCCTCTTTATCAATAACAACACTGCGACCTTGTCGCAATTAACCATGTACACTGCGACCAAAGTCTCTGTCTACATTATATACCGTGTACACTGCGACCAAAAAGATTTCACAGCCGGAGATTATTTTCAAATAAAATTGCGACCGAATATTAAAACGGTCGCATTTCTGAAACTTTAAAACATGTGTTATAGGTCGCAGTACCACATAGACTAAAGAGAAAAATTCAATATTTAAGAAATTGTTTTTAAAAATTGAAACAATTAAAACCTGTTGATCGGCATGCAAAGATGTCAACTCTTCAAGATTTTCAATATTCTGAGAGAAAGTAGAACCAGATGCAATATCTTCCATATTTAGATCGTCAGTAGACTGCTCAGACGTCGACATTAAATATTTTGGAGAAAAAATTATCGCAGACTGGTTTTATATTTTCAGAAAAAAGTTTATCGCAGGCTGAAAAGTAGAACCTAGATCTGACAAAGAGAGGTAAGGAAATAGGGGGAAAAATAATTTATAAACAATAACCTAAATCCTATAAAGAGCGGCAAAAAAAAGGGGAAAAAATAATAATAAACAATAACCTAAGTCTGACAACGTGCGCTCCAAAAATTGCCTTTTGGGCAAATAATAATAAACAATAACGAAAGTTACCGAAAGAGTAGCTTTTCATAAGGGGTATTTGGTAATTTAACTTCTTCCTATAAGCGGGCCGCAAGTTAGTGGGGTGACAAAATTGAGCCACGTCACCGCAGGCTGAGAGAGTTCTCTCAGCTGCAGGCTGATATACATTTTTCTCATATATATATATATATATATATATATATATATATATATATATATATATATATATATATATATATATATATATATATATATATATATATTATATATATTTATATATATTCCCGTGATTTATCCTGGACTGTGTAGGAAAACTTCTCAGGGCAGGATGCACAAACCCCACGGGATTAGTTGGGATGCGCTAAGCAGCCTCAGAGACCCAGATGGATTCATACACACACACACGTGTGTGTGTGTACACACGTCTGTGTGTATATATGCATTGTGTGTGTGTGGACACACACACACACAGAGATGTGTGTGTGTGTGTGTGTGTTACCTTCTTATATATTTTGGGTAACGTTATAATACACCCTATGTGTAACTAATTTAGTTACACACACCATTTTTCACCACACAATTTTTTTACAAGATAAGATACAAACAAAAATTAGGACATGTAGTCCCCATAAAATATTAATAATCTATTTAAAAACTATTTTGTGTGGTGAAGACCTCTATAAGTAACTAAGTTAGTTACACATAGGGTATACTGTAACCTTACCCATAAACACACATACACACACATACACAGATGTGTGTGTATACATATATATATATATAGATGTATATATATGTACATACATATATACACACACAGATGTGTGCGTGTGTGTAACACCCCGATTATTTAAAATCCTAATTTAATATCCTAATATTTGATTAACGTGATCCGACAGAATTATTTAAGATGATGATTGAACGTGTTTTGTGTAAAATAGAATTTTTATTTATTTTAATTTTTTATTATGGGGAAAATTTGAAGTGAAATAAATATTTAATAATTTTAAATATAGGTGTAAGAATATTTTGGCATGTATATATATGGATATGGAACATATGTGTGTATATAAATATATACATTGCATGGATGTATTGGAATATTGTGTAAATACAAGATAATACAAGTAAATACAAAAAAAAAAATACTATAATTATATATTCATAATAGTTAGTGGAAGAGGGTAGGTATGCATGAAGTGGGTAGATGGATGGTTAAGATTTTATTTGGGAATGGTGGAGACATGTGGCATGAGTAGGGACATGTGGCTTCATGAGAGGAAGGGAGAGAAATTCATAGTGCAAATTTTGTTTGGGAAGGGGGTTATGTGTAAATGGAGGGATGAAAAAGTTTCCCATCTCTCTCTTTCCTTTCTCAGGCTGAAAGTTACGTTCCCTTTCATCTCTCTAAATTAGGGAACCTAGAGAGAAATTTCTCTCAAAACCCTCTCTCATTCTCATCCAAAATTTCAAACCCTAAGAGATCCCCTCTCTCTCTCTCTCTCTCTCTCTCTCTCTCTCTCTCTCTCTCTCGCGGATCGGGGCGGCCAAGGGCGGCCGGCCATGGGGCGCGGCGACCGGCCATGGGCCGCGGCCGGCCGGCGGAGCAAGGTGAGGGAGTTCCAAAGTTTTCCTTTTCCCTTTATTTTCTTGCAAAATTTGATGATATATCTTTAGATCTCTCGGTATATTGATTTATCTCAAATGAAATTTATAAATTTGTTGTGGTTATGATATTAGATTATGAGAAAGAGGATGGGAAACCCTTCGATCTATTTGATAAAATTTTTATATTTCCTTGACAAAAATAAAGTAACTTCATGACCTAACTCATTTTATTCTGAATAGAGTAATCAAATAAGAGAACTATTAGTTGTGATTTAATTTGGTGAAGGGATTTAAAAACATTTGAAACTAACCCAAAATTTGGGGACATTAGAAATGTGTGCAAATCTGTCCAGTTTTTATGATCTGTAAATTTAGAGGGAGTTTGCCTAGGTATTATGAGTAATAAGTATCATATTATATGTCGTTAGAAAGATAATCAAGTCAGCTTTCTAACGGTTCTTATCGTATCCCTATTGAAGGTCTGTGTTGAAAGTTATCATCAAAATACGGCAAGTTGGTCAATACTACTGTGTTGCAGAATTTTTAACCGATCAAGAAGTTTCTGATTATTTAGTATATTTTCTTAAATTAAACTTGTCATATAATATATCATTGGAAAGATAATTAAGTCTAGTTTCTAGCAAAATTTCTCATATTTTATTTAAATATCTGAAATAAAAGTTATAATAAAAAATATCAGTGATTGTTCGAAAGATAGAATCTTTTGATGTATAAAGTTCTCTTGCTATAGTTACCTTCTAATTAACTTATATGATATCCAGATGACTGAGAACCTACTGATACTTGTTGGAAGGAAAGAAAATAGGTAAAGAATATAAGTTATATATAGCAGTAGACTTTCATTCTTTTCGCCAATTGACAAATAAGAGCGTAAAAGTCTTACTTGCCCTGTTGATCCATAAATTAACCACATGGTTTCGTTGTGACCCACTAGTGATGTTCTTTATACTTAATTAGGATATATGATGTACCAATGAAAAACTCTTTCCCTTTCTATAGGAATTAGGAAAAAACTTTGTAACTTACTTTGACTTGAAATCAGTTTTTCCCACATCACAATCATCAAAGATCATCTATTATCTTTTATCGTCTTGAAACTTCATGAGTCCTTCTATGTAGTCTTGAGATTTATATATATATATATATATATATATATATATATATATATATATATATATATATATATATATATATATATATATATATATATATATATATATAAATCATGTGTGATAGTTGCACGAGTTGCTCTTAATTGAAAGCAGTTTCTTATTCGAGTATCAGAATGCTTGAAATAATCTAGATATTGAAATAAAGATCGGTAGTAAATTAGAATTGAATTTGTGAAATTGGATATTCAAAATATGATCCGTTCAAGGCGGATAGTTGAGATATATAATTGGAGCACTGCTTCTGATCTTTCGATCTAAATCACCAGTTGCAGTGAAATAAAATTTTTGTTGTATAACAACTGTGTAATTAAATTAGAATTTGAATATAATATAGCTAGCGAAGTATGATGATGATTCTATAAGAATAATACTCATAAATTAATGTGTTAGTTAATAATCATAAATTTTTTAGTAAGATCGATAGTGGAATAGATTATCAATGAGTAGTGTGACACTAAGCCGAAGTGTATATATATGAGACACACAAGATTTGGATTAAGTAGTCGGTTACATCATTAAGGAGTATGGACGTGGGGTGTGTGTATAGTACTTGTACATATACTCTTGTTTTACATCATAGAACCATATATATATAGTTGATACCTTGTTAATGATTGCTTATTGATTGTTATGCTGGATGACTAGTGGACTACTATTATGTTCAAGACATGCTAAGACTCTAATCACAGATAAGTAGTGAAGTCAATTTCATGCCCAAATATCCAATATGTGAATGAAGAATCATAACTAAATAAAAGAACTAATCGTATAAATAACGAGTATCGAGAATGTAACTGATGCGTCGTAAATGAATGAGAAGTGTAAGTAGTATGTATGTTTGAATGCGTGCATATATTTGTTAGTTACACGAACTTGACCATGTGTGACACATCAATGACATGATTGGTGAATGGAAAAAGTATATCACAACACAAAAGGCACTGTGTGTGTTACCTTGATAGTTGATGTATATGTAATGTGTATGTAATGTGTATGCATGTCGTGTTATTCTCATGTAAATGTAAGAAGGGGCCAGCGGAGCTGGTAGGTGTGAAGACGGGGTATGATACTGTGTGTGTTAAATGTAAGAAGGGGCCAGCGGGAGCTGGTAGGTGTGAAGACGGGGTATGATATTGTGTGTGTTAAATATAAGAAGGGGCCAGCGGGAGCTGGTAGGTGTGAAGACGGGGTATAATATTGTGTGTGTTAAATGTAGGAAGGGGCCAGCGGGAGCTGGTAGGTGGGAAGACGGGGTATGATATTGTGTGTGTTAAATATAGGAAGGGGCCAGCGGGAGCTGGTAGGTGTGAAGACGGGGTATGATATTGTGTGTGTTAAATGTAGGAAGGGGCCAGCGGGAGCTGGTAAGTATGAAGACGGGTATGA
>JAVJIF010024061.1:0-2500 GCA_038442645.1 Agave tequilana | reverse complement strand
TGGGCTGTAAGTGAGTGGTAATTAGGTTGCAAGTGATTGGTAGTTGAGTTGCGTAAGTCTTTTATGAATTACGGTCCAAACAACACAATAGTTGTAACTGAGTTGTAAGTCATTTACGAATTACAGACTTTTACGTCTTTTACGGCGAAACAAACAGCCCCTTAGTTGGGAAGTATATATGGTGGACATGACACAATACTCGGCAAAAGGTGTCCATTCTTGCTCTTCACTTATTTTCTAGCGCATTATTTGAGTCTTGTATCTCTTTCTTTGTATTCACTGGCGAGAACTCTTTGCAAATTCGAAAAACATATGGAGGGAATCTATAACAGCAGACTTTAATTAATCTTGAATATTGAATTAATGCCCTAATTTTTTATTTCTATGCATAATTATAGTCTTGTTATGATTATTGGGATAGTTAATTAATAATCCCTAACTTAATTATATACACAAGAGAATAAGTGTATGTATAATTGTATATGTACATTCATATATACCTATAAATACTTGTATACAATTTATACCCTATCATGTATTATACTCCACTAACCTCTCCAAAATAATAATCATGAGGCAAATTAATGCAATTGTGAGGTGGCTTATTAAGCATGTGGTGGTGAAGAAGGAGTGACATTGAAATCAGGCTAGCTAGATGGCATCATGAGGGAATTTGTTTACAAAATATTTAAGGTGGAAATGAGGAGAAAAATCCTCATTTCACACCACCCCTCTCTTGACCCCACTCATTTTCTAACTCTCTCTCATCACTAGCTCACTGTCTTACTCTTTAGCTCTCATTTTCACTTTCTTCCTGCTCATAGTCGGCGGTGGCCGGTGGTGACATGCAGGCACGCGGGCACAGACGAGGGCTCGCCCATGCTAACGAGCGCACGTGCTTTTGGGCGAGCGGGGCAGCCAATGAGCCAGGTGAGCATGCCGAGAGCGAGCGCGAGCTCGAGCAAGCTGGGGGGCACACAGCTTAGCATGTGAACAGTAGGCATATGCACACAATAGTGCACGAGTTTTTGCTCATAATTGAGGTTATTAAATCCTATGTATTTTCTAACTTTTAATTAGGGTGATTAATACTAAATCAAGTTTCGAACCGTATACTAGAAATTCTCGCGCGTAAGGTTGTGATTTGACTATTTGAATATTAGAGGAACCGATCAACCGAGTGTGTGTACAGTCTTTTCTGATTTCATTTAAAGTTATAATTTCTTATTTCGATTCCAATGAAAATAATGATCGTGACTAATAGAACTGTGACAAATCAATGTGATATCGGATATTGTTATGCAAACTAGTAACTAGTATCATTAATGGTTGTTGCTAATTGGGTTGTTGTTGGTTAACACTAATTATAACTGATAGTTAGTCTAAGATGAAATATGAAACTGATAGTTGATTTCTGATATTAGTTGATTAATATGAAACGAATGGTAATTAGTTAATCAATAGCTATGAAATCGGTAATGTCGAAAGTCAATAACTATGGAACAGTATTGTAAAAATCGATAGCATTGAATATGGTATTGTGGAATCTGGAGTTAATACAGGAACTGAACCAATTAAAAGAAATTATAATCAAACTCTGACTGGATTAAGGGTAACTATGATATGGAGATTTCCATTTGAATGGAGTATTTAATTAATACAGTGTGGTGTAGTATGTATCAAACAACAACTTTCATGTGGTGTAGTATGTATCGATGGTGAAAAAATTAGCCAATAAAGATGATTTTGACCGTTAATTGATTAAAATAAAGATCAGTTGTGAAATTAATAACTATAAAACTAGTAATTATAGAAATCAGTAGATATGAAACAAATAATTATGAAACTGGGGGCAATACTGGGAATGAACTGATTGAAATATAATTGTGGGCAATACCTGGATAACTTGATAAATAAACATGATATTAGAATTTATCGGTCAAATGAATGCACTTGATAGACACAATATTATATGATAATTTGTAACACCCTGGGTTATTAAACCCTGATTTAATAATAATTTTGGGTTATTAAGACTATACAAAATATTAAGAAAATTTTTGATATTGATTAATTGAGTATGTAATGAATTTCAATAATTTTAAAAATTGTAAGTGATATGTATGAATATACATATATTTTATTAGTGTGCACATATTACTTTAATGCATAAATATACTAGCTTATATATGAAATATGTGTATTTAACTAAGAAAATACAACCATGAGAATATTTTAGTCTTAGAGTTAGTGAAGAGAGTAGGTGTGCATGTGAGGGGAGATCAAGAGTCTAGATTTTCTTGATTTGAGAGTTGGACACTTGGATGAAACGGCTATGGCAAACTTATAATATAATATGGGTATGGATCTTAAAAGTGTCCAAATGAATGTTCTTCTTCATCATCCTCTTCCTAGAGGAGATTTCTCCAAGGCCAAAGCCCTAAAAACCCCAAAATTTGATCCCCTCTCAATCTCCCTCTCTTAATCTCTCTCCCTACTC
>JAVJIF010024060.1:0-59958 GCA_038442645.1 Agave tequilana | reverse complement strand
AATCTTTCTTATCCTTTATTACTTAACCTAAAAATCCAACAAAACTCCTCTTTTCGACTTATAATTAGAAATCATAGTTAAGAGCTTCCTTAATCTCTAAAGTCAAGTTTTGATTCTTTAAACATGGATCAAGAATTTCTTTTTTTTATATATAATTTTTTTATTTTTTTCTAAAATGTAAAATCTAAAAGAAAATAGAAAATCTATAAAGAAAGGTAAAATCTAAAAGAAAATAAAAACCTAAAAAGAAAATGAAAATCCTAGAAAATAAAAAGTCCTAAAAAGAAAATGAAATCCTAAGTTAGAATCTACCCCCCATACCTATCTCATGCATTGTCCTCAATGTATGCAAGATAAAAAGATGCATGAAATAGGTAAAAGGTATGAAATCACTCCCTCCGTCGTTTTGGACCAGCGGTGGTGTTAGGTCCAGCCGACTGTGATCGTCTCAGCGCACCCTCGATATTATCCAACCTAGAGGATTGCTCCTCTACCTTCTTCCTAAGTCTCACTTGTCCCTTGAAAATCTTCTTCATGCCCTTCCAGATGGTGGACATGAAGGCACGTGAAATCATTTGGGGATCCTGTCGCCAAAACTCAGGCTCATCTTCCTCCTCAATACTCTCCTCAGAGGAGGACTCCACCGGTATATCTTCGGGTTGGACACTAGGAGTCCAAACCGCGTGCAAACAACTGTTATATGAACTGGTAGGTCTCTCTGGTGTGACAAACACACCGGTCAAAGGAATCAAAGACATCGTCTGGTAGGAAAGTCCTACACAGACGTGTAATCAAGATGGGATGGGAGTGTTTGGCACCCCGAGTTCGTGAGGAATTTGATATGATTGCATGGAAGATGGTCTTATTTAAACAGACCGTGTGTTACCAAGTTCGTGGGGGAATTCAAAATCGGGTGTGCAGAGGGCACAGGAGGAAGAATTCTGTTGATCGTGCACTAGATCGGCCACCAGAGAAAGGAATCGACCGGCCAGAAATTTTTCGGCGCTCCAGAAAGTTCAGGACAGCCGCGGATCTGCGGCACTGGTCGCGGGATCGCGGCAAACAGGAGGGTTCTGTGGAAGAGGAAAAAACTGAAGGCGGCGCTTGAGGAGAGGGCTGCAAATCTGAGGGGATTGTTGCGCTTGAGGGAAGAAGGGTCGGGTAGATTAGATATTTATAGGAGGGAAAAATTGAGAGTTCCAACTCTATCCCTAGGTTAAAAGTGAATTTACCCTAGGGACTTGGAATTTTGAAAATGAGTTTGACCCTAGGGAAGCGATGTAGACCTAGGAATTTTGAATTTTGAAAAGGATTTTGAATTTTGAAAGTGGGAAACTCTTTTTAAGCACAAAAGTCCCTCATTTATTATTTATTTCTTTTTTTCTTTTTTTTCCTTCTTTTTTTTTATTATTTATTATTTACGAAAAGTGTACAAAAAATTATTTACAGAAAATATTTACAAGTGTATCCCTTGCCTAGGCTGTTCTTTGGGTCTTTTCCCCTGGCCCGTTTCCCATCGTTCCAGTGTGTTTGTTTGCGCGAGCTTGGTTGGGAAACGAGTTCTATTACTTTCTTAGCCCTAGGCATCTCCAGCTTCAATTTCTCATTGTTATTCATCCGCATTTCACCACAATGTTCCCTAAAGAGTTCTTCATCACCACTTTTTTCTCTTTGAATTTCTTTACTTCCAATGTCAAGAAATTTCAGCTCCTCTCCATACAACTCTTCAAAACTCAGGTCAACATTTTCCTTCAAAAGTGTACAATCAGTTAACTGTCCCCGAGTTGACTCATCCAGGCACATGATTTCGTCAGCGAAGAGGTCTTCAAATGATATATCAATTGGAGGTTCTTGAATTGTATCCTCTTGGGATACGTTCACAGTTGGCTCCCTGAAAGTGAAAATATCCAAATCAACTTTCCCCTTTTGAAAGGGTACTCGGATAACAGGATTTCCTATTTCAAGAGAATCACAAAGTTGTGACTCATCTTTTGAATCTTCACTTTCTTCCTCCAAATTGTTTCTAACAAAGCTAACCTCGAATGTTTGATCTTTTGTTTTACGAGGTTGTGTGTGGAAGACATTCACTTCACGAGTCATGTTACCAAAGGTTATCCTCATTGATCCATTCTGGCAATTGATGATGGCATTTGCTGTGGCCAAGAATGGTCGTCCTAAAATGACAGGAGTTTGAGCCCTATGATTAGTGTTAGACACAGGTTGTGTCTCAAGAATTACAAAATCCACAGGGTAAATGAACTCCCCAACTCTGACAAGGACATCGTGAATTCCCCCTTAGGTTTCTTGACAGAGCGATCAGCCAATTGTATTGTCATTTGGTTAGGGCGGAGATCACCAAACCCTAATTGTTGGTACACAGAAAAAGGTAAGAGATTGATGCTGGCCCCTAAATCAAGAAGTGCCCTATTGATGGTAGTCTTTCCTATGATGCAAGTGATGGTCGGGCTCCCTGGGTCCTTGTATTTCTCCGGAATTGACCCAGTGAGCAACTCATTGATGTTGGATGCTAGGAAGACTTTTTAGGGACTTGTGTTTTCCTCTTCTTGGTGCACATTTCCTTTAAGAATTTCGCATATGATGGCACTTGTTGGATTGCATCAAGAAGAGGGACATTGATTTGGACCTTATTAAACATTTCTCTTATTTTCTCCATATGAGCATCTATCTTGTGATTCGTAAGCCTATTTGGAAATGGTACACTAGGCTTATAAGGTTGCTCATCTTCCTTTTTTTAACCCTTGGCTTTTGAAGTGGATGGCTCTGAACTAGAAGATGGGTTGTCAGAAGTTGGTTGCATTTGGATTGGAGGTATTGGCTTTGGTGCTGGATGGGATGATTGATCAGAAACCTTATTATCTACCTGTTTTCCAGATCTCAGGGTATGAATAGCATGGCATTGACTGGGGCCCGTGTCTTCCACTTCATGCAAAGGGAAGTGATGTTTGGGATTTGGCAATGGCTGGCTTGGTAACATTCCTTTTTGTCTTTCATTCACAGAATTAGCCAATTGCCCAATCTGGACTGTACTTTATTCTCTCCTGACGATAGTCCTTTGCAAAGGTTTCTAACATTTTCTTCAACTCCGATATTTCTGAATCATTCTGGGGTGGATGTTGATGGTATGGAGACTGGAATTGTGATTGGTAGTGTGGTGGGTTCTGGTAAGATTGTGATTGTGGTGGACTTTGATTTGGATGAAATATGGTGAATTTCGATTGAAGCTCGGTGGGTGAGACTGAGCATTATAAGGATGTGGCAATGGTGACCTATGTTGCTCAGGACCAGACTGATTCCACGAAAAATTTGGATGGTTTCGCCATCCCGAATTATATGTGCTGGAGTATGGATTGTGATAGGGTCTGGTAAAAGCTGCATTCGTGTTCTCCTGATACGATTGAGACTGATATAATGGACACTCCTCAAAGACATGGTTGAGATCATGACAGTAGGTGCAACCCGGTTTGACCATAGGTGATGGGTTGACCTGATTGACAACAGAATGTTCCCTAGACTCAAGCAGTTCTATCCTCTTCATCAATTGGGTGATTTTTGCTTCAGCTGCTATGGAGGATTCTATCGAGTGCATCCTGGTTCTGAAAGTAGTGGGAGTGGGTTTTTCAGGGCATGACTCACATGAATGGTTTTCTCAGCTAAGGCTTCAAAGAGATCCCACCTTGGTGCTCATCTTTCTTTAAAAATTCCCCTTGGCACATGGATTCAAGGAGTGTTTTCGTTTGGTAATCTAGACCGTCATAGATAATCTGGCATTGACGCCATTTCTCTATGCCGTGATGAGGACATTGGGCTAGAAGATCTTTAAAGCGTTCAAGATACTTCCAGAAGGGTTCATTTGGTTCCTGCTTGAATTGCATTATGTTTTTTCTCATGAGGGCTGTCTTGTGGATGGGATAAAATTTCTTAAGAAAGACTGTTACAAAATCACCCATGAAGATATCGAATTGGCGGGAAGATTGTAAAGCCATTTCTTAGCTAAATCCTTCAGTGCAAATGGTATGAACCTTAACCTAACAGCATCCTCGGTCAATTGGGAAATTCTCATCATTACACATACTTCCTCAAACTCTCGAATGAAGAAGTACGCGTCCTCAGACTCTAGACCATGAAATCGGGGAAGTGTATTGATGAATTGTGGTTTCAGCTCAAAGTGATTTCCATGGGTTCAGGGAGAAGAATGCATGATGGAAGCGAAGTGCGAATCGGGTAGAATCTATCTTGAAGCGAAACGTTGTTTTCCATAATGTCAAGTGGTTGTGTATGTGCAAGTGTAGAAAGTCTAACAAGTCTTGCAGAATTTGAATCCCGGTACCACTCTCGCATATACAGTCACAAACAACGTGCACCGATCACACCAGCAAAAAGAAAAAATGAAATAACAAACAATAAAAGAAAAATCAATCCAAGCTATCTAGGGTTCCTGGACCTAGACGACTCCTAACTGTTCGATGAACTGAAGAAGGTTGTTGCTTGAATCAGACCACAGCTAATCAGCCAAGTAGGGGCAAAATACGGTGGGAGGTATCCGTGCGTAAGCAACGGGCCTTAATTACGCCAAACCACGGTATCTTCGAGGCTTAACCTCTTAATCCCCAGCCTTAGACACTGATTTCACCGGAGTATGAATCAAAATCAACTTCCAATCTCAGCCGATCTCCTACTGAGTCCGGATGTCCTAGGGCCAACGTCTATCAGATTTTATTATAAAGTTGGGATTGTGAGTGCTGGGATGGTGGTTTTTGGGCTAAGGAAGGGTGATGAAATCCCCACCTTATTTATTTATTGGGTATGCCCTTAAAATCGATTTTGTGCAAGTGTACGATATAAACAAACAAGGTTCACTCAAAGCGATAAAATATCTACCAAGAAGTGAGTCCTAATCAAAATGCAATGCGCACGTACCTTGCTCCAGCACTCTTCAACAGTAAAGTAAATGAATTGAAAAGACACGTGCCTAGAAAATGCAAATGTCTAATCAATTTATAACTTTGCAACAAATTTTTTACTGTTGATTATTAGCAGGAATATGGTGAAGCATACAAGAATTTAAGTATTTCAGCAGTTGTATTTTGCAGAGAAAGCAACCCTGCAGAAAAAATGTGAGTAGTTCACTCCTCTTTGCCGCGGATCCGCGGCTTTGGCCGTGGAATCGCGGCAAATCAGAGGGCAACTGGTCTCTGCTTTCTAGAACAGAGGCCCAGAGCCACTTATATGTCACTGCAATGAATATTTTCCTATTTCTTCACCTGTAACCTACAACAGAGAAGAAAATTCGTTTAGTTCTTCACTTGAAATCAAAAACCGTTGCTCTCCCCGGCAACGGCGCCAAAAATTTGATAAGAAAAAAGAGGAGTATAGTAGCGGAGTATGATTCACAGATATTCAACAAAAGATAGAAGGTTTAGAGACAACCTTGTAGTGCTTACTTACTCCGAAATGTATTTATAATGATTGATGTACTCTTTCCAAATCACCGTAATAGCATACGCTATACAGGTCGATTCTCAGGGAGAGCTTGCGATGGAGCGTTACGGTTTGGTATTGACGATGGAAAACGAAGGTTCTTCTTATTTTTAAAAGAATGAAAAAGAAATGGAAAAGAGATAAAAGAATTTGTGGATTTGTGCATGATGGAAAGAAAATGAAAAGAATTAGAAAACAAGATTTGCTTTGGAAAGAAAACTAAAAGAAGGAGAACTTTGTAAAGACTTTAAGATGTGAAAAACCATGACTAGCTACCTTTCTAAATTGCTAACTTACTAGACTCCGTTATGGTGATGCTTGCCTCATGTTGATTCATCGGCATATGTATGTCTTGCGTGTTGGTCTAGTTACTTTCCCACTTGATTGATGGGTGATCTTCTTGGACTTGTCTTGTAGCCTCATTGATTTCATCGGCTCTCAAGATAGAATTTCAATGGTGGACTCGAGGAGTGACACTCAAGGGATGCTAAGGAAGAAGATACAACATTCATTAGTCATTCAAGGCAAATACAACAAGTTAGCATTGAAGTAATGAAGTTGTACAACAAATAGCATATGTTTGGTGATCCATCTCCATGTTCCATCAAAGCACTTGTTCTAAAGACAAGGCTCTAAATGAGGCACACATGAATCATATGGAATTACAACAAGAGCTTGCCAAGCGTGAAAGTAACCCATCGGGGATGAAAAAGACTCAACAATTGCAAGATGAAAAATTAGCAATCACCCAAGAGTTAGAAGTTAGCAATGTTAGTGGTCAGCTAGTCATGTTAGAAGAAGTTAGCTACTAGCCATTACAAGAAAAGAAAAGCAATTCATGAATAAAGTGCAAGGAAAGTAAAGCTTGAATGAAAGAATGCAAGTAAAGTACTAGAAATTGCTCAAGTAGAGAAAGGAGATTGGATTAATCCTTGCTTCACAAGTTGTCACACCTTGGTTTACACAAGCTTTCTCTCTCTCTCAATCTCTCTCTCACAAAATTTCTAGGAGGAAGAAGAAGAACTAGAGCAATAAAAATCCTAGAGAAAACCTACAAAATACAAGCTCTATCCTCTAATCTCTTCTCCCTTTCTCTCACTGGCCCTGATGGTCTATTTATAGGCCTCAGAGGGAAGGCTCCAGAATCCAGACGGTTGGGGATCAATCGCTGGCTCAACGGCCAGATAACTGCCGCGGATCCGCGGCCAGAGCCGCGTTTCCGCGGCAGAATCTTGGCCGTTGCACCAACGATTTCTGTTACGAATTTGTTGCAGGTTGTTAGCCACATGGATCTTCTAGAATGCTGACTGGATGCGTGGGTGATTCCAGATCCTGGGCTCAACTCTTGTGCTCTCTTTTGGGCTTTGGCTTAATCCCCTTTAATTCTTGCTAATTACATGGATTTATGGGCCTCTCTCCATGGACCTGCAAAAATAGAGAAAAAAAGAGTAAAAAATAGATTTTTATTGATATTATGCATGGTAAAGAGGTGGAAGATGATGCAAAAATGAACTACAATCAGCGATCGACCGAACCCTATGACGATTGACCGAGCAGTCGACTGACTGACTGACCCAAACTTTCAGTTTGGGACAGTTGACCGGGCGGTCGACCGGAGTCAGCCAACGGTCGGATATTTTTGAAAATCGGTCGATCGGCCGTCGACCGTGATTGGTTTTTCTGTCAAACGGCTAGTTTTTTAAACATGTTTTTAAAGCGTGATTTTAATCTTAAAGCGTTATTTTAGGTTGGTTTTTGGTCATATTCTTCCTGATTAGTAAAAATAAATATTTACCCTTTAATTCCTACCTAAATCCTATAAATAGGGTTGGTGAGGGTTGAGGAGAATCACAACAACATTTGCAAAGAATTCAAAGTTTGAGTATTCTTGAAAGAAGTTTTTACTCTCAATTTTTGTGCTCTAATCTCTGATTTATTTCTAAAGTTTTTGAATCAAATCTCTCTTATACTTTATTTCATTTTCACATACAAACCTTGAGCTTCAATCCTACATATTATTCTCTAGGGTTTTGTAAAGAAAAGTTTTTCAAAAGAGAGTTGTGGTCGTTTGGTCACCAAGTGATTATTGTACTTGTGGCAATACTACCTCTGGACTAGAGGAGTATGATTGAGGAGTTGGGTACTACTTACTGATTGTAATCCTTTATGGATATTGTAATGGATCGGAAATCCTTCTGGGTGAAGGCGGGGATATAGAGCTGGGTACTCGAACCTCGAAACAAATCTTTGTATTTGCGGTTGGTTTACTTGTGTTGTTTACTTTCTATTCATTCATTCTTATATTGTCGATCTATACTCTCACAACAAGATTGCATTATGCACCTCAAACTCTTATTTAGAGGAATCACGAGGAAGGAATTCTGAGCCTTCACGGGGTATCCGGCTTCTAATCTTGCTTTGAGTGATCGTTGCATTATCTTATTTTTAAATTGTGCATTATTAGCATTTCATCTATTCACCCCCTCTAGGTGATGTCAGCTCGTACCAGAGCGGCGCTCCTGTTGTGCGCTGTCGCGTTGGTCCCCTGTCGGTTGTACCTTCTGGATTTCTAATTTGAGTCCCCTGGTCTCACAGAATCACCTCCTACGGTCAATGGATACTTTGTAGGCCTTTAATTATCAATTAAATGGTGATTTAGGATCTTCTTCTTCATTGCACATCATGGACCTAGGATCACACAAGAAACCATTATTAGCAGTATTTTATATAAAATAAATGTGTAAATTTGATAAAAATTATGCAATATTAGAGACTAATCACACCCCCATACTCATCTTTTTGCTCGTCCTGAGCAAAACAAAAACATGAGAATTATTATAACGCTTTCGCAGGTGACGTGATTGCACTGAGCGTGTGCAACAAGCCTTTATACCTCTAGGTTCTCCCTAGAGGAGGTGTGCTGTCTCCTGAGGGTTTTCAGCGGATTGCACCCACAAAATCCAATAAATGAAAAAAGTTAATTGTAAGCAAACCTCTTTCAAGAAAATTTTTTTTAATTATCTAAGTAAAAATTACCGAATGATTATAAGAATTAGGTCTAAACCCTCATAAGTCCTCCTATACTTTAGCCTTTATAAAAGAAGAAATTATGATTTTTCTTTGAATTTAGAAAAGATCTTGTACTTCTAACTCATTTTGTTATTTTGCTTTAAATAGATATGCATCATGTGAAAGTGTGATGTGCTTGGGATTTCTCAACTTAATTTTAAATATTTTTTAATTTTATTAATGTTTGTCTAGATATTTATTCTTGATTTCTTTAGGCTTTCTATTTTACTTATGTAACACATATCAAACCGATGACTCCAAAATCAGATGGTTTTAGGGTATTAGGTGGAAAAACACCCTCAGGTCAAATATGCAAGTAGAGTAGGCCACGAAATCAAGATTTATTTATTTTCTTTTAGGCGTGAGTAATCATGCTTTTTGAGGCACAATTATCCAGCTTATTGCTTTTTTTAGGTTATTCAAAGTTGGGTCTCTAAATCACAAGCATGTGTGTGCGGTTTATGCATATTCTACTAAAACTAAATAAAAAATATGAGTTATTTTCCTTATCCCTCCCAACTCTCAGTCAAACCAATATTTTTTTTATTTAGGCTAAAATAAAGATTCCTTACTAAGGTTCCCTTAATTTTTATAACCTTATGTTATTTTTTAAAGAGTATAAAAATTCTTTTTTTCATTCTGGCAGTTTTTTTTTTTGGGGAAAAGAAGTAAAAAAGAAAAGAAAGAATGTTAGCACCCCCCATACCTATCTAAATCCATTGTATTCAATGAATGTCATGTAAATGCAAATGCAATAAATAGAGAAAAAATGATTTCACCATCTTCGCTGACTTGGGCAGCCGAAGTGCGAACACCTGGGCGTTTCCTTAATATGCTCCAGGGGTTCCAATTTTAGCCCATAGGATAAAAAGGGAATTCAAAAGTATACAAGAGGTGGCTATATCATATAAACAATTATAAAGAACCCCTAATCTTTATTTTATTTACACTTCTATTTTTATTTGTATTTTTTATTTTATTTATTTATTTATTTATTTATTTGTGGTGTGTGGATGGCTATGGTCATGTGTACGACGGAGCGAAAAGACTCAGTACAAGTTCAGCCTGTGACTCAAGCTCAGTGGTGAAGAATGGCTTCAGTCTTTTTCCATTCACTTTGAATTCCTTATTACTTGTTGGATCAAAAATTACCACAGCACCGTGTGGAAAGACGGTGCGCACAATGAATGGTCCAGACCAATGAGTTTTTAGCTTCCCTGTGAAAATGTGAAGCCTCGAGTTGTATAGCAGAACCTTTTCTCCTGGGGCAAAGTTTTTTTGGTTGATGATTTGGTCATGAAAAATTTTAGTTCTGCTTTTTGTGATCTGTGTATTCTCGTAGGCCTCATTCTGTATCTCCTCCAACTCTGAGATCTGCAATCTTTTTAGTTTATTGGCTTTAGTCAAATCGAAATTGAGTTGCTTAATAGCCATAGGGCTCGGTGTTCTAACTCAACTGGCATATGATAAGCTTTTTAAATATAATTCTATAAGGAGACATCCCCAGGACCGTCTTAAAAGCAGTTCGGTAAGCTCATAATGCATCGTTTAGCTTAACTGACCATTCCTTTCAGTTTTGTCCAATAATCTTTTCCAAAATGAGCTTGATTTGTCGATTTGTCACATCGACTTGCCCATTTGATTGGGGATGATACGGAGGGATAACTTGTGATTGATGGAATATTTCCGTATCAGAGCTTCAAGAACTCTATTGCAGAAATGCGATCCATTATCACTAACTATCGCTCTGGGGGAGCTAAAAAGGGAAAAGATATTTTTCTTGAGAAATTTGACAACCATTTTGTTGTCATTGGTCTTAGTAGACACAGCTTCTACCCATTTAGAGACGTAATACATTACAACCAAGATAAACTGGTTGCTGAAGGAATTTGGAAATGGTCCCATGAAGCTGATACCCCAAACATTAAAAATTTTGACTTTGAGAATCCGGTTTAGAGGCATCATGTCTCTTCTCAAAATTTTTCCAATCATTTGACAATTTGCATATGACTTACAAAAGTAGAATGAGTCTTTGAAAAAAGTGGGCCAGTAAAACCCACTTTGTAAAACTTTCTCTGCGGTTTTGCGTGGACCGAAATATCCTCAACATGCAAGTTCATGGCAAAAACTAAGCACACTCCTCTGTTCATCTTATGGTATGCATCGTCGAATAATCTGATCAGGACAATACTTAAAAAGATACGGTTCTTCTCAGAAAAAGTACCGTACTTTGGCAAAGAAGCGACACTAGTCTTGCTTTGTCCATTCAGTGGATAGTTATCCAGTGGCCAGATAATTGACTATGTTCCCATACCAGGTTCCTTGAAAATGGCCAAGATGTGCTCATCTAGGAAATCCTCATTGATCGGAGCTTGTATGATAGGTGCATTCAGAATTCTTGATAGATGATCAGCTATCACATTTCTATACCTCTTTTATCCTGGATTTCCAGGTCAAATTCTTGAAGTAGAAGGATCCACCGAATCAATCGGGCTTTAGCTTTCTTATTGTTCATGAGTTATTTCAATGCCGAGTGATCTGGGAAAATCACCGTCTTTGATCCTAATAAGTAGGGTCGAAACTTTTCTAACGCAAAGAATTCCTTCTCAGTCGTCGTATAGTTTTGTTGGGCGTCATCCAAAGTCCTGCTTGAGTAGTAAATCACGTGCTGCCTGTTATCGATGTGTTGTCCAAGAATAGCGTCGATAGGAAAATTAGAGGCATCGCACATGATTTCAAGCGGTTGTGCCCAATGAGGAGTAGAAATAATAGGCCCAGATATAAGATCTTGCTTAAGCTTCTCCCATGATTTGAAATATACTTCTTTAAAATCAACGGGCATATCCTTTGCGAGGAGGTTGGTTAAGGGCCTAGCGATTTTGCTAAAGTCCTTAATAAACCGTCAGTAGATCCCATCATGCCCTAGAAAGGATCTGATATCCTTGATGCTTTTGGGTGGTGAAATCTTAGCAATTACTTCTATTTTTACCTTGTCCACTTTGATTCCTCTCCTAGAAATATAATGGCCTAAGACAATCCACTGTCCCACCAAGAAGTGACATTTCTCCCAGTTTAGAGTTAGATTCTTTTCCTTACATCCCTGCAGAATTAACTCTAAATGATGAAGACACTGATTAAATGAATCTCCGTAGATGGAGAAGTCATCCATAAAAATCTCAAGAAAACGTTTCACCATGTCGGAGAACAAACTGAGCATGTTCCGTTGGAATGTCGCGGGAGCGTTGCACAATCCAAAGGGCATGCATCGGTAGGCGAAGGTTCCGAATAGCAGGTGAACGTAGTCTTCTCCTGGTCTTTTGCAGCAATGGGGATCTGATTGTATCCCGAGTACCCATCAAGGAAATAATAGTACTCATATCTAGCCAAGTGTTTAAGCATTTGGTCGATGAAGGGTAGCGGGAAGTGGCCTTTACAAGTGGCTGCATTCAACTTTTTATAATCAATACAAACGCAAACCTTAGTAGGCAGTCTTGTTTATACCAACTCTTTTTTCTTATCTCTACCACCGTAAAACAAGCTTTCTTGGAGACCACATGAACCAAGCTAACCCATTGGTTATCAGAAATGAGATAAATGATCCCATTGTCTAATAGTTTTAAAATTTTTGTTTTTACGGCCTCTTGCATGAGTGGGTTGAGCCTGCACTATGGATCCTCTTGGGAATCGCTTCATCATTTAAATGAATTCTATGTTGAACTATTGCTGGACTTATCCCCTTGATATCTTTCATTGTACATCCAATGGCTTCCCTATGTCTCCTCAAAATAGACATCGAGTTGTCCTCTTATCGCTCAGTCAGATGGGATGTTATGATGACTGGCAGGGTATCTCTGCCGCCCAAGTAGGCGTACTTGAGATGTTCAGGTAAGGTTTTTAACTCTAGATATGGTATTGATTCATTGGAGGTGAAATCTGAAATTTCGATCCTGTGATGAGGTACACTGGGCTTGATGCCCAATCCACTGCCGAATCTATGATCTGATCTAGATTGAAATTCTCAGACTCCAGATCAAACTCTGTTTCTATTTCTATCTCCATGCTTTCATCATGCTCGCTGGTCAAATTTTCAATAGAATTAACCTCAAAAGTCTGATCATTTATATCTCGAGGTTATCTTTCAAGATTGAAGACATTGACTTCCTTTATTATATCTCCAAAGGTCAATCGCATGGACTTATTTCTACAGTTGATTATGGCATTGGCTATAGCAAGGAATAACTGGAGCTTGAGACAGTGAATTTGACACAGGTTGGGTCTCAAGTACAATGAAGTCAACGGGATAGATGAAATTCCTAACCTGGATAAGGACATCTGTGACTTCTCCCTTGAAGATTTTCACAGATCAGTTTGCTAACTGAATAGTGACCCGAGTTGGACTCAGCTACCCAACCCAATTGTTGGTATTCTGAAAGAGATAGCAAGTTGATAATTGCTCCTAGGCCAACAAGTGCTCTGCTAATTTCTGTTTATCCTATGGTGCAAGAAATTGGAGGACATCCGGGATCTTTATATTTCATCAAAATAGGATCAGATAGAATTTCGCTTATGTTGGTTACCAAGATTACTTTCTTGGGCACATTCGTCTCCCTTCTTTGTACAAATATCCTTAAGGAATTTAGCATAGGCTGGGACTTATTGGATAGCATCAAGAAGAGACATATTTAATTTGATTAAACATCTAAAGTATCTTCTCCATGTGCATGTTTTTATTATTGTCCTTGATTGCTAAAAGAAAGAAGAATCAAAGAGTTTAAGAGTTTACCGTGTAGCTTGTGGCTAACGGGTCGTGTCCACGAGGAGGAATGTGATGGAAGCGTTTCGGTGAATTGCTTAAAAACAAAGAATTGTGTTTGTTTTGTTTTTATGGAAAAGCGACTGGAAAGAAAGAGATGATTAAAAGAGAAATTGCAACTTTTAGGAAAGGTTTTGGAGAAGGTGATTTAGAAAGCTTGAGAGTTATTTTGTTGTTTTATAATAAGAAAGTAAATCTGGGCTCACTATCTCACTACTCAATCGTTCATTCTTCCATTAAAATATCAAATGCCTCAAAGTGATCATTTGCAAAACTTAAAGTTAATTTTTAGAAAGCTTTAAGCAAAGCACATAAGATGGTTGGAAGAGTGTAGTCTTTTCTTCGAAAAATCGTTAGAATTTGAATATTAAATCATCAAGCGCGAAGAAGCAAGAATGAAGTAAAAACATTCAAAAGATTATGAAAGAAGTGAGAGTTCAACAATCCAAACCCATCCTGATGTGCCTTCAAGAACACTTTCAAAAAGAAAGGCTTTTAAGTGAGGCATGCATATGATTCATTGGGTCTTTTTCTTTTAAAAACAGAAGAGAAGAAGAATAAGAGAGAGTTATGATAGCTAGCCCAGAAAACCGTTTAGTTACTCATAGAAAACAATAAAGAAGAAAGCATAGAAATAATGCAAACCATACCGTACTGCAAGTGGAAGAAAACTTGGATCGACTTTTGTATTGACGTCACTTCAATCTTCAAGTACAAACACTCATTCCTCTCTCACAAGTTTTGATACTGGACTACAAAGTAAATAACAAGATTACAACTTTTGTGCTAGCTAACAAAGAGCCTAAATCCTAAGAAAATAAACACAAAACTTAATCCTACTCTTCGCTGCATTTTCTTTGCTGAAACCCATATTTATAGCCAAAAACCAAACGAGGAGGATCCTGGGAAAATTGGGGGAGCAAACGCTCCCCCAACAAACTCTAACAAGCTGCAGAAACGTGGCTTGCGCCGCGTTTCTGCGGCCCTGGTGTGGCCAGGTGGCCAAACCAAAAGGGGGGAGATCTCTGGTTTGGTGTTTGGCCCGTATCTTCTGCTGGCTTTCTTGTTTCTGCTTTAAACGTTGACGAAACAGCCTTTGATTGTGTGGCTTCAATCGCTCGATTCAGGGAGGATTCTTCTCAACCTCTTGATATGCCAAGATTTAGCCCTGATTTCTTTATTTCGAATTTATTCTGAATTAATTCAGAATTTGGTGGGCTTTGGGCTTGTTTCTCTTTTCTTTCTTTAAGCACTTGGGCCTACATTTAGCAAAGAAAAAGAAAACTTATTAATAGGATTTATTAGCTAAAAAGCATGGTAAGCTGACAATGAAATGCAATATATGTGACCAATCACACCCCCACACTTATCTTTTGCTCGCCCTCGAGCAAAACATCAGACTAACTCTAATCAATTATTAGACCACTTTCGCAGGTCACTCAATTGCACTGAGCATGTGCAACAAGCCGTTAAACCTCTAGGTTACCCCTAGAGGATGAGTTTTGTCTCGTGAGGGTATTCAGTGGATTGCACCCACAAAATCCAAATAGAAGAGAAAGAAGTTAGTATTTTTGAAAAGCATTTTGAAAAGAGAAAATATTTGAAGTATATTTGTAAGGCTTTAAGTAATCTATAAGTTATAGGAATATCAAATTTTTCATTCCTAAACTTAGTCTCTATTCAAAAACATGTCATCAATTAAAGTAAGGCATCAAATTGTATTCTCATCTAGTCTATTAATTTACCCTGAGTCGTATGCACCACGTGACTGTAAAGTTGACTAAGGGTTCTTTAACATTAACTCCTATGCCTTATATTTATTTATTTTTGGTGAAATTTATTCCTCAATTTCATTAGGCTTTCTAATCTGCCCATGTAACGAGCATTCAGTCGGTGACACCCAAACCGGACAGTTTTAGGGCACCAGGTGAGAAAACACCCCTAAGGACTTTAACACTCGAGCAGATAAGGCCACGAAACCAAGGTTTTTATTTATACGATGTACCCCTTTTAGGCGTGAATATTTATGCTTCATGAGGCATAAATACCCAGCTTAATCAGAGGATTTATATACACATTTTTTTTCAAACTTATCTAATTATCTTTTGCATAAATACTAAGGCTTACTTAGGCCAAAGCACCTAGCTAATCAATTATTAGACTTGCTTTTTTTTTCATAATATATTTTTTTTATAAGGCATAAGAGTCTCTATTTTTAAACCCTAAGTGTGTAAGTGTATTTAGTGTGCATATGTCATCAAGGTAAATATCAAGACTAAATTACTTTCACAAATTTTCTTCCTGACCCTAAAAATCAAATAAGTTATCTTATTTTGACCAAGTGTAAGAAATCCTAATTACGATTCTCCTATTCCTTAAAATTGACTCAATTTCTTACAAAAATATATCAAAATATTGTTCTACCCCTTCAAAAAGTTTTTTTTAAATCAGTCATATTAGAACCCTCCCCCATACTTATCTCATGCATTGTCCCCAATGTATGAAAGAAATGTATAAATGCAAGAAATAAAAATGGAAAGGAGGAAAGTTACCGATACACTAGGTCAAAAAGATCCATAGCCGTTTCATTTACCGGCACCGATTCCAAGAAAGGTTTAAGGCGTTGACCATTTACCTTAAAGTTATTTCCATTCTTGGTGTCACTGATCTCAACTGCACCATGTGGAAACACGATTTTTACAACGAATGGCTCAGTCCATCTCGATTTCAATTTTCCTGGAAAAAGATGAAACCTGGAATTATAGAGTAAGACTTTTTGTCCAGGGACAAAGGTTTTTCTTATGATGTGCTTATCATGGAAAATCTTGACTCTATCTTTAGTGATCCTAGCATTTTCATAGGCTTCATTTCTCAATTCCTCCAATTCGGAAATTTGTAATTTCCGAAGGTCACCGGCCTTAGTCAAGTCGAATTTCAACTGCTTGATTGCCCATAAGGCTCGGTGCTCTAACTCAATGGGCAAGTGACAAGGTTTGCCATAGACTAACCTATAGGGAGACATTCCTTGAATCGTCTTGAAAGCGGTCCTGTAGGCCCGTAGAGCATCTACAAGTTGATGGACCAATCTTTCCGGTTTTGGTTCACAGTTTTCTCCAATATAAGCTTGACTTGTCTATTTGAAACCTCAACTTGCCCACTGGTTTGAGGAGGATAAGGTGTGGACAACTTGTGAGTTATGGCATACTTTCGCATAAGAGCTTCAAAAGATCTATTGCAAAAGTGAGTGCCATTATCACTGATGATAGCACGAGGGGTTCCGAAGCGGGAAAAAATGTTCTCTTTCAAAAACTTTATGACAACTTTGTTATCATTAGTTTTACAAGGAATGGCTTCTACCCACTTGGACACGTAATCCACAGCAACCAATATGTATTGGTTCCCAAATGAATTAGGAAATGGACCCATAAAGTCAATGCCCCAAACATCAAAGAGTTCTATTTCTAGAATTGGGTTTAGGGGCATCATATTTCGGTTTGAAATCCTTCCTACCATTTGGCATCTAGGGCACGTCTTGCAAAATTCATAAGCATCCTTGAACAGAGTGGGCCAATAAAACCCACTTTGTAGCACTTTTTTAGCAGTCTTGCGGGGACCAAAGTGTCCACCGCATGCAAGTTCGTGACAGAAAGATAGAACACTCTTAACCTCCTCATCAGGAATGTATCTCCTAATAATTTGGTCAGAACAGTACTTGAAAAGATACGGTTCCTCCCAAAAGAAATACCGGACTTGGGATAAGAACCGGTAAACATCATTTTTGGACCAATGAGACGGAGTTTAGTTTGTGACTAAGTAATTCACTATATCAGCAAACCAAGGTTCCCTAGAGATAGCTAAGAGATGTTTATCAGGAAAATCCTCATTTATGGGTAATTCGTTGCATAGAGAATTAGGGATCCGTGAGAGGTAGTCAGCAACAGCATTTTCTACGCCTTTCTTATCTCGAATCTCAAGATCGAATTCTTGAAGGAGGATCCAACGAATAAGTCGGGTCTTGGCATCCTTCTTCATCATGAGGTACCTAAGCGTAGAATGATCGGTGAAAATGGTAGTTTTGGACCCTAGTAGGTAGGGACGAAACTTCTCTAAGGCAAACACTACTGCCAAGAATTCCTTCTCAGTCGTAGTGTAGTTCAGTTGAGCATCGTTGATAGTCTTACTAGAGTAGTAGATCACATGCTGCTTGTTATCAATGCGTTGTCCTAGGACAGCGCCTATGACAAAATCGGAAGCATCGCTCATGATCTCAAATGGCTTAGACCAATCCGGTACAGATATGATTGGTGCGGAAATAAGCTCTCTCTTAAGCTTCTCCCAAGAATCTATGCATTCAGCATCAAAAGTGAAGGACACATCCTTAGCTAACAGATTAGTCAAGGGCCTAGCAATTTTGCTAAAATCCTTGATAAATCTTCAATAGAAACTAGCGTGTCCTAGGAAGGATCTAATGTCCTTAACGCATTTGGGCATGGGAAGCTTAGCAATAACCTCGATTTTGGCTCTATCCACTTCAATTCCTTTCTTGGAGATTTCATGACCCAAGACAATTCCATGTTTTACCATGAAGTGGCATTTCTCTCAGTTCAGTGTCAGATTTTTCTCAGTACAATGTTGGAGGACGAGTTCTAGATGGTGGAGACATTGAGTGAATGAATCTTCGTAGATGGAGAAATCATCCATAAAGATCTCTAAGAATCGTTCTACCATATCAGAGAAAAGACTTAACATGCAACGTTGAAACATTACTGGGGCATTGCATAAGCCGAATGTCCCAAATGGACATGTAAACGTAGTCTTTTCTTGGTCCTCAAGAGCAATAGGGATCTGGTTATAGCCTGAGTAACCATCCAAGAAACAGTAGTACTCGTAACCCGCCAAAAGTTCAAGCATTTGATCAATGAAGGGAAGTGGAAAATGGTCCTTACGAGTTGCAGCATTCAGTTTCCTATAGTCGATGCAAACTCGGATCTTCAGGGGAAGTCGGGTTTGAACAAACTCTTTGTTCTTGTTTTCCACTACGGTGAAACCGGATTTCTTCGGAACCGCGTGGACAGGACTGACCCATTGGCTATCAAAAATGGGATAAATTATCCCATTATCTAAGAGTTTTATGATTTCAGCATGAACAGCCTCTTGCATTATAGGGTTTAACCTACGCTGCGGGTCTCTCTTAGGTGTGGCGTCTTCATTGAGATGAATTCGATGTTGAACGATGGTTGAACTTAATCCCTTGATATCAGTCATAGTCCATCCAATGGCTTCCCTATGTTTTCTTAGAACAGCTTTCAGATCTTCTTCTTCCCCGTCATTTAAATGGGAGGCAATGATGACAGGAAATGTCTCTTGTTCGCCTAGATAGGCGTACTTGAGATGCGCAGGTAAGGCTTTCAATTTTAAGGAAGAGGAAGGCTTACTGGTAGGACTAGTTAAATCTGTTGGCTCCAATGTTGGTGAAATAGGGTTTGAGGCCCAATTCACAGCAGAATCTACAACCTGATCAAGATTAAAGTCGTCAGACTCTAACCCGAATTCACACTCTGTTTTTATTTCCATTTCTTCCCCATGTTCACTTGTCAAGTTCTCAATTAGGTTGACTTCAAATGTTTGGTCCTCGATATCACGGGGTTGTTTTCCTAGATTGAAGACATTGACTTCTCTAGTCATGTCTCCAAAGGTTAACCTCATAGACCCATTCCTACAATTGATGATGGCATTAGCAGTAGCAAGAATGGTCACCCTAGGATAACAGGGGTTTGAGCCCTATGATTAGAGTTGGGCACAGGTTGTGTCTCCAGAACTATGAAATCGACAGGGTAAATGAACTCTCCTACCCGGATCAGGACATCATTAATCTCCCCTTTTGGAACTTTAACAAAACGGTCAGCCAGTTGGATGGTGACTCGAGTTAGACTAAGATCGCCCACCCCGAGTTGTTGTTAAATAGAGAATGGAAGCAAGTTGATACTTGCCCCCAAGTCAAGAAGTGCACGACTAATCTCGGCTTGTCCTATTGTGCAGGCAATGGTGGGACTACCTGGATCCTTGTACTTGACAGGGATAGGACCCGATAATCGCTCACTAATGTTAGTGGCTAAGAAGACCTTTTTTGGAACATTAGTCTTTCTCTTCTTGGTGCACATGTCCTTAAGAAACTTAGCATAGGAAGGAACTTGTTGGATGGCATCAAGAAGTGGCACATTTATCTTCACTTGGTTAAATATCTCGATTATCTTGTCCATGTGAGGATTTTGCTTGTTGTCTTTTAGCCTATTAGGAAATGGTACTATAGGCTGGCGCACCAGGCTGGCTGACTTATTTTTTTCAGATTCGTCAGAATTGGAAGAAATTGGATTAGATGAGGTGGAAGCTTCATTGTGGTTGTGTTGAATGTGATTGGTTGGTGTTAACACTTGGTTATCAACTCTCTTCCTGACCTCAATGTATGAACAACATTACATTGATTAAATGAATGATCCTCAGCCAAATGAGCTTGTTGAGAATTCCTCGTATTGGTGACTGGCTGACTAGGCAGGGTACCCTTTTATCTCTCATTCTGTGGATTGGCTAGTTGACTCATTTGAACCTCTAGCCTCTGGATAGTTTGCATGAGAGAATCTTGGTTTTTCATATATCTTCCATGTTTCTTTCAAAGTTAGTCATTCTCCTTTCTAATTGAGGATTCTGGAAGGAGGATTGTGAAGCTTGGTTAGGAAAGTTCTGTTGATAGTTTTGAAAGTTAGGTGGATGGTTGGGAGAATTATTATGAAAATTGGAGAAGTTGGGTTGATGATTGGAAGAATTATTACCATGATGGAAGTGGCTAGCATGATTTGATCGTGAATGGTCATTGTTGTTTTGGCTCCATGAGAAATTAGGGTGATTTCTTCAGCCGGGATTGTACGTTGGTGCGTAAGGATTGTTGTTCGGCCTTGAAAAGGCCGCATTCATCGGTTCATGGTAGGGTTGCTGAGCCTGAAACACAGGCCACTCCTCGAACACCTTATTCATGGCTTGACAGTAAGTGCAGCCCGGGGTTGGAAATTAGTTCGGGCTGACTTGATTGACTCGACTTGGTTCTTTCGTTTCTAGAGCTCCAGTCTTCTAGCCAGGTTAGCTAACTTAGCCTCATTAGCGATGGACGATTCAATAGAATGGAGACCTCCTTTTGAAGAGATGGAGTTAGGATTCCTAGAGGTCTCACTAGCAGATTCCCATTGGATAGTCTTCTCAGCTAGATTTTCAGACAAATCCCATCCCTCATTTTCATCTTTCTGCAAGAAACCCCTTGGCACATACTTTCTAAGAGGGTTTTCGTAAAATAGTCTAAACCGTCATAAAGAATTTAGCATTGTCGCCATTTCTCTATTCCATGATGTGGACATTGGACAAGGAGGTCTTTAAAGTGTTCAAAGTACCTCTAGAACTGAAATGCCCCGATCCCGGCGGGTACGGAGACGTTACTGTAACGTATATACGCAGGTCAGAAATACCCTCACGTATATACGCTAAGCATCAGTATAGGCAAGAATCAGAGTACGGAAGCAAATGGTGCATTATACATTCCAACACATGAGTACAATTACAAAGTTATCACCAGAGGTGACAATATTACAATAATATTACATCACCAACATGGCGCAATTGCGAGAATACAAAGGATGTACAAGTATGAACAGTACAAAAGGCACTCACGAGTTTACAAAAGTAAAACTCGAGAGGCACACAGGGGGCTGGAAGGATAGAACTTCAGATGGTCTGCTGGAGATCTATGCTACCGCTGCGCCACTCTGATCAACAACTGGGGGAATCCACACGCTCCAAGCTCAATGACCTGGACATGAGAATCCAGGGGAGTCAGATAGAACTCCCCAGGCGAGTGGTGATACAAAAGCCAGATGGCGTGCTGAGATAAGTACAAGTGTATCGATAAACCGAATCATAATCATGCATTGAAAACCGTGTCGTGAGTACCAGCATACAGGAACAAGAGGGATATAGTAGGTGACTGCCAGTAGAGAATACACATGGCATAGTAAGATAAGAGCAGGTAAAGAGATGAGAAGTAGAGTAGATAGGACAATACCAGATATCTCCTAAACTAACATAAAACCGATAAAAACCGATAAAACGAATAAAACCGATTACAAGCAAAACGATCGTACAAGCTTAGGTCACGGCCCCATGAGATTAGTACCTCGAAGGAATAATCCAAACAAGGAAACCCTCATCTATATACCCTTATCCCATGTCACCATAATCCAAGCACATACAACCCGAGTTACAAAACGGCACAGCAAATTGTATATTAGCATCTTATTATAATTGGAGCCGTCTAAGTTCTAGGCTTCAGTATGTGTCCCATTCCACATACTTTCACTCACAACTTATATAGCAAGTTATTTGGAAACTGATAAAGATCGATGAATCATGTTTCGGATGGGCCACGTACATGCCCGGGACAACGGTTCAGGAGTATCCGGTGCTGAGCCGGAACGTACCGCTAGGTACCGGGACTTATTTACGCCCGAACAGGAATAGAGTATCGCATATCCCATAGAAAATAGGCCTAGGGCGTGTGCATACCCGGCAGGAATAAACAGGAGTAGGGGTGCCAGCACACCCCACGGAATCCCTGGTGGCCGCCAGGTGATCCCTCAAGTATGTGGCCACGCGCGGCTCGATAAGACCACCATAAACATGATTAATCAGGGCCCATCAGTTTCCCCCAAACCGGGTGCAAGTTGTCTTATTAGAATTAATATGTGATTATCAATTTACGGGAATAGCAGGTACAAGACATGATCAGGAGTTCAGGAGTACATGAGTACTATAGATTCAGGTCACTGTATATATAATACAGGATAACAAGTACAAGATTCAAGTCACTGCATGTAATGCAGGATAACAAGTATAGTATTCCCGTAAATGAGATAATCACAGGTCAAGTATATCATGCCGGGTGTCAAGGGATAGCATGACAAGATGGTGATATTAGACAGGTAACTAGTCATGTCAAGAGATTGATATTAGTCCGGTGGCAAGTCATGTCATAACAAGGGGTCTTGCCAAGTAGTAGCATGTCTGGTGTCAGGTGATAACACATCAGTTGACAGGTGATACAAACAGGTGTTATATAGTAGCATGTAATTGACAGGTATGAAGTAATAGCATGCCAAGTTAACACATCAGGTAAATACATGGCATGTGATAGAATAGTAGCTGAGCACATTCAAGCAGAGCTGAGCAAGCTGGAGTGTACAGACAGCAAACAGTATTTAACACTGGAGCATCTGGTAAGGTTACCGGGACAACTCGGCTTAAGGTGCGAGTAGGAATTCCGGCAGCATCTCGCCTAGACGAATCTAGTGGTAAAGCGCTGAACGCTGATCATGATAACCAGGCAGAGCTGAGAGACCTGATGGTCTCAACTCACTTCTCTTTCGAGATAGCGAGAGACCGGAGGCTGAAGGGCTGAGAGACCTGACGGTCCCAATCACTTCCCTTTCGAGATAGTGAGAGACCGGAGGCTGAAGGACGGAGAGACCTGACGGTCCCAATCACTTTCCTTTCGAGATAGTGAGAGACCGGAGGCTGAAGGCTGAGGAACCAAGAACGCTCGGGGTTTAAGCGCACTCTCGGTGGCTACCAGCCATCCCAAGGAGTGGGCAGAAACCCAGAGTTCAACGACCACGAAGGGTCGGCCACGCATGGTATAAAATACATCACAGGCATGGTATATGTACAAGATTAAACTACCCTAATACAAGCATTCGTCACAGAGCAATACATGTCCAGTCATTGGCACTCGGCCATACACAAATACAGGGACCCAGCCCAATATAAAATACATGAAAACATGGAGTAAAATACATGTCGACCCGACGAAGCGGGGAAACCCAAATGGAGGCGAGAACACTCGCCTAAGTCTTCAGAAAATATAGTGAAATCCCCGATCTCCGGAATCCAGGAAATCAACGCGTCAACGCGTTTAAAGGGAAAGTGATAGAGAGAGGAGAAAATCAAGGGAGAGAAAGAGAATGGGAGAGAGGAGAGAGAAAGAGAGAGTGCACAGGGAGAGAGAGTGTGCACATGGGGGGCGCGAGATTGAGATTGAGACGCGGGGTCGTAGACGCGGGAGTCGCGTTGCGTAGATGTCACAACGCGAGGTTCGAGACCCACGTTCAAGTCAGGATGCGAGGAGAACGCAGACGCGGTCGTGAGATTCCGCGTCATGTTAACATGAAAAGAACACGGACGCAGGCATAAGCTCCGCGTCGTGTTGACACGAGAAGGACACAGACGCGGGCATGGGCTCCGCGCCGCGTCGATACAAGAACGCGTGGATCGCGTTATACAAATATCAAGAACGCGAAGATCGCGTTAAGGAATTGTTTGGACGCGGGAGTGAGCTGCGTCTAGCAATCAAAGAGAGAAAGAGAGAGACATGGAAAGAGGGAGAGTGGGATGCAGGGAAAGAGAAAGACGCAGGTTTTTGGGAGAAAAGGGGAAACGCCAGTTTTTTGGTCTCCCCAAGTTTTGGGAGAAAAATCAGAGAAGACAAGGAAATGAAAAGAAAGGGAATGAAATGAAAAAGAAAGGAAAGAAAGAAAGAAGGAAAAGAAAGAAGGAAGGAAAGGGGGTTGGTGGCCGGCGATGGCCGGCGGTTACCGGCGGCGGCCGGAGGTGGCCGAAAAGGTGGCCAAGGTTCCAATATCCAAGCAAAGATGGTGGTGCAAGTGTAGTTCAAATTGTAAAAATGGGATTTTTGCAAAAGGGGTTTCAGAGAGCGAAGCTATAGGTCATCGGAAAGAGCACGACGAGGAGAGGAAGATGGCATGGTCGTTGGTGGCCAAGGTGGAGTATATGGTGGAGGAGAGATGGTGGAGAAGGTGGTGGTGGAAATGAGTTATTTGGTGGGAAAGAGAGGAAGAAGAAGGTGGTTGAGGTGGTATGGTTGTGGTTGTTGTTGTTGGAATGGAGGAGGAGATGGAGGAGAAAGAGGTGGTGGTGTGGTGGTGAAAACGGAGGGAAAATGGTGGAAAATGGGTGGCCAAAGGAGGGAGAAGGAGGCTCTTTGGCTGCTGGTCGTTTGCAGCCTGTTGGAACAAAGAAGAAGGAGGGAAATAATGAGAGAGAGAGAAAGGAAGGAGGAGTTACATATAAAGGGAATAAGATTATTATAGTATTGACATTGACATCATTCCCTAAAATGAGACTTGTGTCTCCAAGAAACAAAAACTGCGTCCAAGTGAAATGAACATCCGCGTCTGGCAATTGCCCAGATGCGAGGATGAAATCTCGCGTTTGGGAAAAACGCGAATACTGGCGTTTACAGAAAGGACAAAAGTCGGATTTGACTTGATTGGAATTGATTAGCAGTGCATTAAATGCAGAATGGGAGGATCTCTGCATTAAAGATTGAATCCGAGTTAGGTGGAACTCGCGTCTAGCGAGAGGAGAGAGAAAATAGAAGAGTAAAATATCTGGATAAAATTCGGTATCTGGGAAACATTGAAAACTCCGGAAAAGTCCAAAAAATAAGGTAGCTTGGAAAGTCTCCCAAAATTCTCAAAAATAATAAATATTATATAAAATTTTTGGTGAAATCATTTTTCAGAAATTCAATTCCATTTTCAAATTAAAATCCTAAAGCCAACCGTCAATATCGGTCTACACCGGGTTGGCCGGATTTTGATAAAATCTGAAAAATCTCAGAAAAGTATTTAGATAGAAAATATGATTTAAGAAGTTACAGGAAAGCTGTTTTTAGAAATTCAACTCCGTTTGTAAATTAAAAATCCGAGAATCGGTCAGTGGCATTGGTCGACACCGGGTTTTGAAGAATTTCAATTTAATTCAGAAAAATTCTAGAAAATCATAAAAATCTAAAATATTGGAAAACGATGTTTAAAACTGAATCGGTCAAATCGGAATAGCAAAAGACCAAATCGAGTAATAACCTCGGATCGGGTCCTCGGTTCAGACTAGGGCTGACTCCGAGTCCGTGAATCCGGATCCAAGACAAAACGATCATATAAAGAATTCATAATACAAAATAAATACAGGAAGTAAATCAAAAAATACGATCGAAAAATCTGAATACGCAACTAAGTACGTATTCTGGGAGCGGGGTGTTACAAGAACGGTTCACTAGGTTCTTGCTTGAATTGCATGATCGTCTTCCTAATGAGAGCGGTTTTATGGATTGGATAGAATTTCTTCAAGAAGACCTTGATGAAACCATCCCAGGACGTGATAGAACCGGCCGCTAAGCTGTAGGGCCACTTCTTTGCTAGGTCCTTAAGCGCAAAGGGACAAATCTCAACCTAATAGCATCGTCTACAAGGTGTGGGATTTTCATCATTAGACATACTTCCTCAAATTCTCTTATGAAGAAGTAGGCATCTTCGGACTCTAGGTCATAAAACTTGAGGAGTGTGTTGATGAATTGAGGCTTGAGCTCAAAATTGTATTGACCAACCGATGAAGTAGAATGCAAGATGGAAGTGAGGTTCTAATGGGGTAGAACCTATCCTGCAGTGATGTTGATTGAGCCATTACCGGATCTGATCTTAGTTCAAACTTGGGTGGTGATGTGTTTCTATTCAACCTAGATGAATTAGGGTCTCTCGACCACACTTGCATACACAAACACAATCACAATCACAAACAAGTTCAACCAACAGTCAACAATAGAAATCAACCAAGCCTAGTCTACAGTAACCTCGACCTAGACAACTCCTAGCTGGTTGATTGTCCACAGGAGGTAGAATGTAGACTTTGACCACAAGCTAATCAGCCAGGTCAGGGCAAGATTGGTGGGAGGTTATCCGTCAAAGACGTTCCTTAATTAAGTAACCACCAATTTTCGGGCTTTCGACCCTCAATCCCCTTCCTAGACACTGATTTGGCAGGAGTCAATTTCCAACACCTTCCCTCTTTAGGATAATCTCCTAGTGAGTTCGAGATGTCCCTAAGGCCAACGTCTATCAGATTTTACTTAGGCTTAGGTTTGTGAGTGCTTGGAATCTGATTTTTGGGCCAAGGAAGGGTGATTAAATCCCCACCTTATCTTGTTATTGGGTGTTGCCCTTAAAATCAATCTATGCAAGTGTACAAGATAAATAAGATTCACTCAAAGCGATATAAATCAACCAAGAAATGAGTCCTATTCTGAATGCAATGCGTACGTACCTTGCTCCAGCACTCTTCAACAGTAAAGTAAATGAATTGAAAAGACTCGTGCCTAAAATGCAAACGTCTAATCAATTTTTTAACTTTTCAACGAGTGTTTTACTGTTGGCTTAAAATAGGGATGGTGGATAGCAGAAATAGCACAAATATGACATACAAAAACTTAAATTTTTGCGAGCAATATGTCCTGCAAAAAAGAGTTTTTAGTAGTCCAATGAATTTTTTCAGATTTTGCAACGCAATTTCTTGAAATTCTGTTTCCTACTTTCGAGAGTAGGGGCACAGAATTTTCAAGTCTTCTCTTGCAAAGTTTGAATGCTAGATCTTGATCTTCAAGTCCCTGAAACAACACACAAAACTTGTTAGAAAACAAATACACCGTTCCCTCCCCGGCAACGGCGCCAAAAATTGATTGCTAAAAGAAAGAACAATCAAAGAGTTTACCGTGTAGCTTGTGGCTAACGGGTCGTGTCCACGAGGAGGAATGCGATGGAAGCGTTTCAGTGAATTGCTTAAAAACAAAGAATTGTGTTTGTTTTATTTTTATGGAAAAGAGACTGGAAAGAAAGAGATGATTAAAAGAGAAATTGTAACTTTTAGGAAAGGTTTTGGAGAAGGTGATTTAGAAAGCTTGAGAGTTGTTTTGTTGTTTTATAATAAGAAAGCAAATCTGGGCTCACTATCTCACTACTCAATCGTTCATTCTTCCATTAAAATATCAAGTGCCTCAAAGTGATCATTTGCAAAACTTAAAGTTAATTTTTAGAAAGCTTTAAGCAAAGCACATAAGATGGTTGGAAGAGTGTAGTCTTTTCTTCGAGAAATCGTTAGAATTTGAATATTAAATCATCAAGCGCGAAGAAGCAAGAATGAAGTAAAAACAATTCAAAAGATTTTCATGAGAGAAGTGAAAGTTCAACAATCCAAACCCATCCTCATGTGCCTTCAAGAACACTTTCAAAAGAAAGGCTTTTAAGTGAGGCATGCATATAATTCATTGGGTCTTTTTCTTTTAAAAACAGAAGAGAAGAAGAATAAGAGAGAGTTATGATAGCTAGCCCAGAAAACGTTTAGTTACTCATAGAAAACAATGAAGAAGAAAGCATAGAAATAATGCAAACCATACCGTACTGCAAGTGGAAGAAAACTTAGCTCGACTTTTGTATTGACGTCACTTCAATTTTCAAGTACAAGCACTCAATTCCTCTCTCTCAAAAGTTTTGATACTGGACTACAAAGTATATAACAAGATTACAACTTTTGTGTTAGCTAACAAAGAGCCTAAATCCTAAGAAAATAAACACAAAACTTAATCCTAGTCTTCGCTGCATTTTTCTTTACTGAAACCCATATTTATAGCCAAAAACCAAACGAGGGGATCCCGGGAAAATTGGGAGAGCAAACGCACCCCCAACAAACTCCAACAAGCCGCGGAAACGTGGCTTGGGCTGCGTTTCCGCGGCCCTGGTGTGGCCAGGTGGCCAAACCAAAAGGGGGAGATCTCAAGTTTGGTGTTTGGCCCGTATCTTCTGCTGGTTTTCTTGTTTCTACTCCAAACGTTGACGAAACAGCCTTTGATTGTGTGGCTTCAATCACTCGATTCAGGGAGGATTCTTCTCAACCTCTTGATATGCCAAGATTTAGCCCTGATTTCTTCATTTCGAATTTATTCTGATTAATTCAGAATTTGGTGGGCTTTTGGGCTTGTTTCTCTTTTCTTTCTTTAAGCACTTGGGCCTACATTTAGCAAAGAAAAAGAAAACTTATTAATAGGATTTATTAGCTAAAAAGCATGATAAGGTGATAATGAAATGCAATATATGTGACTAATCATTCCTAAGCCTGTTAGGAAAGGGTGCTACAGGCTTATGAACTTCCTCAGCAGCTGTATCCTTGTCAGACGTTTGCGGAGCAGATTGGGAGGAGCTAGCAGATGTGGAGGCAGGAGCAGGATCAATGTGAGTAGGATTTTTCTGCTGGTAGACCTGATTGTCCACCTTCTTTCCTGATCGATAAGTATGAACAACATTGCACTAGTTGATCTGAGGATCCTGTAATTCATACGCTTGATTGGAGTTCCTAGGGTTAACTAGCGACTAACTAGGTAAAGTACCCTTTGGTCTTTCACTTAGAGAGTTAGCTAATTGACTCATCTGCATTTTCAATCTCGATATAGCCTGTGAATGGTTGCTCAATGTTTGTCCTTGATTTTGCATGAAGGCGGCTTGGGTCTTCATTAAAGCTTCCATACTCACTTTCAATTTACTGAATTTCTTCTCCATTGGTGAACTTTAGAAGGAGGAAGATGAAGCTTGATTGAGAAAATTTGTTTGATGATTGGGATGGTGGAGATTATTGGGAAAATTTGGCCTAGGAGAATTGTTCTAGGCCCAAGAGAAATTTGGCTAATTTTTCCAATAGGGATTGTAAGTTTGCGAGTACGAATTGTGTTGCGGCCGTGAGTAGGCCGCATCATGAGCTCCAGCGGTGCTTGCTGAGTCTGAAAAATAGGACACCCTTCAAAAACATGATTCAGTGCCTGACAGTATGAACAACCCGGATTGTGAATTGGTGGTGGGTTGATTTGGTTGACATTGGCTGACTCTTTGATTTCTAGAGCCTATATTCTCCTCATCAGGGTTATGATCTTAGCTTCAGCAGCTATGGATGATTCTAAGAATAGGAGCCCTCCTTTCGAAGCTATAAACTGTGAATTTCTTGATTTTTTTGAGGTTAGCTCCCACTGCAGGGTTTTCTCAGCTAGATCCTCAAACAAATCCCAACCTTGATTTTCATCATTTTTCAAGAATCCCCCTTGACACATGATTTCTAACAGGATTTTCGTTTGATAACCCAAACCATCATAGATAATTTGGTACTGACGCCATTTCTCTACACCGTGATGAGGGCACTGAGGTAGAGATCTTTGAATCGCTAAAAGAATCTTCAGAATGGTTCGCTCTGTTCTTACCTAAACTGCATGATATTCTTTCTAATGAGGGCAGTCTTGTGGATTGGGTAAAATTTCTTCAAGAAGGTCTTAACGAAATTATCCCACGTTGTAACTAAATCGATAGCCTAACTGTATAACCATTTTTTAGTTAGGTCCTTTAGAGAGAAGGGAATGAAACGTAACCTAACGGCATCGTCTCCTACCTGGGGAATGTGCATCATGAGACATAGTTCTTCAAATTCTCTAACAAAGAAGTATGCATCCTCCGATTCTAAACCATGAAATTTTGGAAGAGTGTTGATAAATTGTCTTTAACTCAAAGTTATTTCCATTCGCCTCAGAAAGTTTTATACAAGATGGCAGTGAGGTTCTAATCGGGTAAACGTGTCCTGTAGCGATGCCATCACTGGTTCTACATGCAAGGGTAGAGAAATATTTCTGGTTAATCTGAAAGTTATAGGATCTTTCACCCACTCTTGCATGCAGCACCCCACAAACAACTTGTAGACAACAAACAATCGAAAAATAATAAACAAAAGAAAGAGAAACAACTACCAAGCCTTAGTCTAAGGTATCTGGACCTAAACGACTCCTAACTGGTCAATTCTCTGGGGGTGGTTGTTGCAGGAACTCACTACAAACTAATCGGTTAGGAAAGAGCAAAACTCGATGGGAGGTTTCCGGGCGTGAGCCTCGGGCCTTAATTACGCTAAATTACGGAGCTTTCGAGGCTTAACCTCTTAATCCTCTTTTCTTAGACACTGATTTTGCAGGAGTATAATTCTTACAATTTTCACTCTCGATTAATCTCTTAGTGAGTCCGAGATGTCCCTAGGGCCAACGTCTATCAAGTTTTAGTTAAGGCTTGGGATTGTGAGTGCACTTGGAGATTATTTTTGGGCTAAGAAAGGGTGATGAAATCCCCACCTTATCTTGTTTATTTGGGTTTTGCCTTAATGTCAATTGTGCAAGTATACAATATATTCACAATAAGATAACACTCAACATGATAAATCACTCTAAAATATTGGTCCTATTCTATATGGAATACACACGTACATTTCTCCAGCACTCTTCAATAGAAATTAAAATAAATTGAAATAGACACGTGCCCTAAATGCAAGAGTCTAATCCAATTTTCAATTTAGCAACAAATGAATTTCTGTTGAGTTTCTTACAAATGTATAAGGTGACGCATACAAGTGAACTAAAATTTGAGAAAGCATTTTTTGAGCGATTTTTGGCAACCCTACAGAAGAGCTTTTGTTAGTACTTCAATCGGAAAAAAGTCGCTTTTACACGAATTTTCTGAGGGCAAATAAATTCCTCGTGCAATGCCTTTGGCCACGACTCTTACTTCCCGTAATAGTTAGCTCCTTGGTACCTCTCCTACACACATAAACAAAAAAAATCTTTAATGTTGAACAATAAAACCATTCCTACCACGGTAACGGCACCAAAATTTGATCGGCAAAAAGCATGCACAAAAATAAGTAAAGGAGTGATGGTCGATGCTACTGCTTTTGCAATTCTTTCGTAATAGCAAAATGGCTATACGGGTCGCATCCACAATGAGGGAGAGCGATGGAAGTTTTGATGCGGCTTCTTTGTTCAAAGGAAAGAAAAAGTTCTTTATTTCAAATAAAGAATTGAAAAGAAACCAAGTGTTGTTTTAAGAATTGCTTGGATTGGTTTGATGGATTGTAAAAGTAAATTTTCTTAATGGTAAAAATGCATGGCTAACTTTTTACTAAGTGCTCGCACTAATCTCTAACTTCTTGAAGATGCAGCCTCACAATAGATCATAGACAAATATAACCCTTATGCATAGGAACTATTCACGCTGGAGATCGAATGAAAATTATTCCTTTAACTTAGCTTTACACGTAAAATACTTGAACATTCTCTTATCAAGATCCGATTGAAGGTAAGAATAAGGAAAGAAACAAGTGCACTAATGGCATCGGCAAAGAGTAATAGGAATATCTCTAACTTATGAAAACAAGTAAAGTTTACAATCTATAAATCATCAAAAATGGTTAAGCATGAAATATAAGAATGAAAATACTTATAAGTAAGTTAAAGTTAGAACCCTCATCTTAAGATGTCATGGCTCTTGTTTGCACAAGGCTTTGTTTGACACTATTTACTCATTTGGGTTATCAATCAAGTTGTTAGAGATTAGTGGGTTAGTAGTTAGTTAGCCATGCAATGGAAAAGTTAGCTAGACTTGAGTAAGAAAAGAAACAATAAGAGAGAAGAGATAAAGAGAAGAAGTATTATACTAAAATAAGAAAGTAAAAGCAAATGCAAACACCAAGTAATGAAAGAAGAAAGAGAAGTATTACTTATATAAGCTTGTCACCTTCAAATACTTGTACACTCTCTCTCTCTCTCTCTCTCTCTCTCTCTCTCTCTCTCTCTCTCTCTCATTCTAATGGCTAAACTAAATTAGAAGTAGAAGAAAACACAAACAACTACAACTTTAAAAAAAAATTAACACAAAGATCCTAAACTTTCTGAAGATTTCCATATGAAGAATTCCAGGGGAGATTTATAGGCACTAGGAGAAAGGGGGCCATAGGGCAAATCATGGCCCAAAGTATTGGCGCGACCGCGCTAATACGGTCACAGAAACGTAAGCAGAAACATGGCCAGAGCCGCATTTCCGTGGCTGTACCAGAGCGACGCGCGCAACGCCACCTTTTGCGTGCTGTCGCATCGGTCTCCTGTCGGTTGTACCTTCTGAATTTCTAAATTTGAGCCCCTGGTCTGACAGAATCACCTCTTAAGGTCAATGGCTAATTTGTAGGCCTTTAATCACCCATTAAATAGTAATTTAGGGTCTTCTTTTTCATTGCACACTATGGACTTAGGATCACACAAGCAAACCATTATTAGCAGTATTTTATATAAAATAAATGTGTAGATGTGATAAAAATTATACAATATTAGAGACTAATCAGTAGACTAGAAAGCCAAATAAAATTAAAGAAAAATATAAACAATATATAAAAATAAATATATAAATAAAATAATGGTATCATAGTCCAAGTTAAATCCCAAAAATATACAAGTGCATATTATATAGGTTTTATGAAAGAACAATTAATCAACTTAATCTGGATTTTTTAACCTAGAATGATAGCAAGTTCTTACATGGAGACTCAAATTAGGGATGAATAGTTTAGGTTAACCTAAGACCTTAGATCACTTAATTTTTGCACAAAATATTTTGAAAATTTTTCTCTCTTTTGAAATGTGTTTTCAAAAATACTAACATTTGTTTTTCTTTCTTTATGGATTTTGTGGGTGTAATCTTCTGAAAACCCTCAGGAGATTATAACTCCTCATTTAGGGGAGACCTAGGCATTTTAAGGCATGTTGCACATGCTCCGTGCAATCGCATCACCTGCGAAAGTGGTGTAATAACATTCGTAATTTAGTTTTGTTTTTCTTATTTTGCTCGAGACGAGCAAAAGATAAGTATGCATGTGATTAGTATCCAAATATACATGATTAGTATCACATTCCTTATCCAATTTTTAAATAAACACTGCTGAATAACCGATTTTGTCTCCTATTTCCAGATAATACCAGGAGAAGGGCAAAGTGGTAAAAAAGGATTGAATATTGCTATTTATGGGATAATTTCAGAGATTTCTTGAAGGCCAAGTCTCTCTAGAAGAACGCAAAATAGAAGCCCAGAATTGAAGCCTAATTTCCTGAGAAAACAGAGCAAAAATCAGAAAACAGGGAACAGAAAGGAGCCCCTCGCTGCTGGACAAGACCAGGGCACAAGATTAGGGCCTATGGACCTGATCCGGCTGCGAATCCATGACTTTAGCTGCGGATCCGCAGCAAAGTCAGGGCCCTAGGCCCTACTCTTTAACGTGTGACTCCGTCTCGACTTCCAGATGCTTCATTTGCCTATATATACCTCTGTTGGAGGACAGAACGGGAGGTTATAGAGTAGGAGCTTGGCTTTCTCTCCTTACTAGTGTAGATTAGTATTTTCTTTTCTTTTCTTTTTTTCTTTTTATTTCCTTGTAATATTCTTTTCTTTGTAGATCTAGGGTTAGACCAGAGATTGATTCAGGGAGAAAGAGAGAGTCTTTGTAATAAAGAGTGATAATCTATGTAAAGATTTCTCCTTTCTCTTCATTGTATCTTCTTTGATGTAATCATGCATACTTCGCTAATTTTTCTCTCATGGTGATCTAACTATTAACTAATAACCAAGCTAACTCTTGATTGATAATTCACATGAATCTAATAGCCTCTAGAAGGCCTTGTTCTTACAAGAGCCATTGATGGCTCATGATGATAGATTCTAACATTCTAACATCTAACTCACTAACAAGCTATCATGTAATGTTTATTTTTATTTCATGCTTGCTCTATTGTTGTTTTGATGGATTAATTGTCGCTTGCAATTATTGGTTGAGTGTGGATGTGAAGAACAGTCTTATGAATCATGCTTCGAAAAGCTCTTGAAGTCAAGCTTAGTGTGAGACAAAGATCTATGTGAGGCAACTATCACTAAGAGGTTAGCATAGTTAGTGGAATACTTAGTAGTAATAACTATGAGTTTTCTTCCCATTTTACTTTGTTTTTAAAACCAATTTAAAAAACCAATTTATCATTTTTTTATCGACTTTTTTAACGCCCTCTTCGTTCACCACTTGTTTTCATTTCTCCTTCCTCTCTTTTATATTTTGTTTTTAATTATATTTTCCAAATCACTTCACCACATTTTTCACCTTCTCTTTCCACTTTGTCTCCTTCTTGTTTTACTTCACTTCTATTTCTTGTGTTTTTCACCAAATCATTTATTTCACTTCGTTGTTTCTATCATTTTCTTCTCCTCCTTCTTGTTTTCTTTTCTCTTTCTTAAACAAAGAAGCACGTGTTAACACTAACATGACACGAACTGTTAATGCTTCTATCGTCTCTCGTCCCTGAGGATTCGACTCGTTTAGTCACTTTACGATAACGGAAGTATTGAAGAAGCCAAAACACTATCGCACTTTCACTGATTTCTAATATACTCATTTCTGTGCATGCTTTCCATCGATCATCAACTCCCTTGAAGTTGATCCATATTATTTAAAGTAACTAAAAATCAAAAATCAAGTGTATAAATATTTTTTGCTTATTCATCGGGTAGGCACAAAATGAAACACTTGATTTCTGATTTTTAGTTACTTTATAATAAAGATCAGTTTCAATGGGTGGATATTATATTTGAATGTCATAACATTGAATTTGAGTGAGAATGATTCATGCACAAATCTTTTCCCAAGGATCCTATATATATATATATATATATATATATATATATATATATATATATATATATATATATATATACATACATACATACATATATACATATACATATACATACGTACATACATACATACACACACAAAGAGAGAGAGAGAGAGAGAGAAACTTGTGTTCTTCCAAAAGGATTTGAGCCCGAATCCTTCCAACTCAAATACAATCCTCCGACATTTGAATACAAGATCCACTCCGTTGAAGTTGACCTATATTATTTCAAGTATTTATAAACAAAAAATCAAGTGTTTTGAATACTTTTTGCCCGTCATCAAGTAGGAAAAAAATGAACGGCTTATATATATTACTAATCCTCTTTTGATAGAAAATCCTCTGTATATAGATAAAGCAACAACCTTTTTTGATAAACTCGCTTATGCTAGGTGCTATGTGGAGATAAATGCTTCAAAACCCTTAGTAAAGCAAGTTAAAAATGAGGCAGAAGGGGAAAAACCACTTAAGTGGTTACCGCCAACCTGCTCTAAATGTAAGAGTTTTGGTTAAGAGTAGAATCAGTGTCCTACTATAGGAATATGGAAGGAAAAAGAGTAAAGATTGGGGAAGAGTGATGGTAGCATGTATCACATTGTACAGGGGCAAACAAATCAGGAGAAGGCTATTAATGCGGGACAGACTTATGTTAAGGTTTGTTAGTTTCTAGGATCAATTTGACAACTAATCAATATCACCGATCTAATTGGCCAGGTCGGTGAATATTAGGTGGGAGGTTTTCCATTCAATAGAACGTTCCTTAATTAAAGAATCACCTTTCAATTACCTTTCTTGGTTAAATACCAATTAAACTGGTATAAGTCAGTCTCAATATACTGAATATCAGTATAACCCCTGTATAAAGAAAATTAATTTACTTATACAGTACTTGGAGTGAGGTACGCTTATAAAGAATCTCCTTAAGACAATTTCGACCCCGCAACGGTGCTAACGGGTTACTGGACGCTGGTCTCCCAAGATACAACACTTCTTCACGGTATTTGGATAGCACTACCAAATCACCGTATGGTCGAACCGTAGTTAACCCAGTACCTTCATAGGATTATCAAAGCAGCAGGACCAAGACAAATTTTAGGGAGAATATTTGTCTTTACTTTAGATGAGCACCACTGTAGAGAAAGGAAGAAGGTCGAAGAATATTCTTCTTTAGAAGTCACAAATTCAGGCAATAATTCTATTGAAGAATCTGCTGAATTTTCTGAGCCTTCTTTCTGAACGAATTTCAGAATCTGTTGGAAGTCGCTTCGGAATCCGAGTTGTAGAGTTCCCACTTCCTGTAGGAAGTCACTTCAAAACTGAGTTGCAGAGATCTCACTTCAGAATGCAAAAGATTGATTACTATGTTTGTTGTTGTGTTTTATTTGAGAGAAGCGGAGCGCTATTTATAGCGCTCCGGGAGGGGTAAAATGGTCCAAACCCAACCGAACGGTTGCAACGGTTCGGTCTGAACCGTTGCAATAGTTCGTTTCAGACAGCAATCGCCCAACTGTTCGCGGCAGTTTGCTGACAGCCATTGCGCTGATTCGGGTTTGGATCCGGATGGCGGAGCGGGTATGATCCGCGGTAACCCATACCCGTGAGACCCGGTTCAAAAAGAACCGGACCGGGTAGGGAGCCTGAGCCCAGCTCTGGCACCAAAGCACGCGCGCTCGGACATAGTTTCCCCCTAATCGAGCGCGAAAACTCCAAGTACCCAAAGGGCACACCCTTTGTTCCCAATTTTCTCTATTTAAACACTTCAAACTTTCATCCCATGGACAATGTGGGACTAAATGCTTTTAGCTACCTTCAGTCCCCTTTGGCTTTGAATTAGGAAAACTTTAGACTTGAATATCTCATTCATTCGAAATCTGAATTGAACATGTGAATATACCACGTTCATCCCCAATGGAAGGAGAACACACTCCAACCATTATCCAATTGATCTATCAACAGATCTCGCCGTAATTCAACTCAAAGATTCATATATATTCTTCATATTTCCTAATAATCCCCCACAATGAATGGAGATTTAAGGAATTAACACACAAAGAGACTGACTCTATAGTGAAAGGTACTTTAGAAAAGACACTGCATCAGGATAGGTGAACTAGGTCTTGAACCTTCCATAGCGAAAACTTTATCGGACTTACTAGCTAATCAGTGAACTAGGTCTTAAGCTGTTAGCCGTTAGTGTAAGCCAAGTCAACAAGCTTCACACAGTAACTTTTCAAATCAACTTTAGTTCTCAGTTGTGTCCATTTTGGCCCTGGACATTCATAGTTTCAGAGAGTATCTTTAGGGAATAACAACCTCCATAGAAATTCCCAAAGAATCGACCCAACTTTATACTCACATAGGTGATTGTCCTGTTAAGAGTAGCCTACTCTACTCCACTTGTTTAGTAACAAGATATAGGCATCATTAAAAGTGTTAAGCTTATCCTTAATCCACTTGTAGAAAGCACTTGTGTGCACCTTAGGAATGGATTGGAGTCAATCTCCTAAGTTCTTACTTGCTGAGTCAATCATAACTAGGTTTTCCTCTTGAACTTAGTACATGGGATCTCCAGTCGCTAAGTGAGGTTTCCATTAAGCTGACTCGGTAAGGTTAGGCTTTTAGACCCATTCCCCTCGATGCGCAGTTTATACGCTCTCCACTTAAACCTTGGTAAGCGGATCCGCTAAATTATCTTTTGACGAGACAAAATCAATAAAGATAATTCTATTTGAGAGCAACTGCTTAATAGTATTATGTCTACGATGAATATGTCTAGACTTACTATTGTATATAACATTTTGTGCCCTAGAAATAGCTGCTTGATTATCGCAGCGTATGCATATAGCGGGTACTGACTTTTGCCATAATGGTATATCTTTTAAAAATTATTGAAGCTATTCTGCTTCTTCTCCGGCCTTATCTAAGGCTATAAATTCCGATTCTATAGTGGAACGGGCAATACATGTTTGTTTGAAAGATTTCTAAGATACTGCTGCTGCTCCTAGAGTAAATATGTATCCGCTAGTTGATTTTGATTCCTCAGAATCTGCAATCCAATTAGCATCACTGTATCCTTCAAGTATAGGTGGATATTGTCCATATCTCAAGGCATATTCCTTGGTATGTGATATGTAACCCAATACTCGTAGTAGAGCAGTCCAATGATCATTACTAGGATTGCTAGTGTATCTGCTTAACTTACTTACAGCGTAAGCAATATTGGGTCTAGTGCAATTCATTAAATATATTAGACTTCTGATAATCTGAGAATACTCTAGCTAGCGTACTCCAGTTCCTATATTCTTATAAAGGTGAATGTGTGGGAGAAAAGGATTTGTATTCTTTTTTATCCCATGATCCTTGAATCTTTCTATCATCTTATCCACGTGTGAGATTGAGATAGACCGGTTCCATCTGGTGTTCTGGTGATTTTAATTCCTAAAATTACATCAGCAACCCCCAAATCCTTCATGTCAAAACTATTGGATAACATTTTCTTAGTGGACTTAATAATTTCAATATTAGTCCCAAGTACCAACATGTCGTTTACATAAAGACAAATAATGATACATGCATTTCCAACTGTTTTAATGTAAACACACTTATCGCATTCATTGATAGTGAATCCATCTTTGATCATGGCACTATTAAATTTCTTATGCCATTGTTTTGGAGCTTACTTTAGACCGTATAAGATTTTACCAATTTACACACTTTGTGTTCTTGGCCCTTAAGTATAAATCCTTCAGGTTCTCCATATATATTTCTTCATTTAATTCACTGTTTAAGAATACAGTCTTGACATCCATTTGATGGATATCTAAGTTATGTGATACTGCAATTGCAATCAGCATCCAAATGGAGGTTATTCTTTTTACTGGTGAATAAGTATCGAAGTAGTCAAGTCCTTCCTTTTATCGATAGCCCTTGGCTACTAACTAGCCTTGTACTTATGATAGGTCCATCGGATTTTAATTTTCTTTTGAAAATCCACTTACACCGAATTAGTTTACTGCCATGAGGCAAGTTTGTCAATTCCCAAGTATGATTACTTAGTATGGATTCTATTTCACTATTTATAGTTTCTTTTCACATTTGTGCTTCTGGGTTAGACATAGCCTCTTTAAATGTTTGAGGCTCATTTTCAATAGCATATGCTATGAAATCTAGACCAAAGATTTTAAGATTCTAGATCTCTGACTTCTTCTTGGTTCAATTTCCGCATTAATAATTGGTTCCTTGAGGATTTCATCCCTGAACGCCATCTCATGTGTTCTTTTCCCAGAAGTCTTATCTTTTTCCCGTTTGTATGGAAAGATGTCTTCAAAAAGTACAGCATCTCTAGATTCGATAATCATATTTACATGAATATCTGGTGTTTCTGATTTATGAACCAGAAATCTGTAGGCACTACTATTCATCGCCTATGAATATCCAGTCCATAGTTCTTGCTCTCAACTTAGTCTTTTTTGTAATGGTGCTAGTACCTTTACAAGACACCCTTATATTTTTGAGGTAATGGTAGGAAAGTGTCCTTTCATACCATAATTCAAATGGTATAAGACCAAGTTTTTTGTGAGGTACTCTGTTTAGAATACAATTTACAGTTAACAGAGCTTCCCCCACAAATTCTGCAGAGCTTCAGAACTTATGAGCATGGAATTGACCATCTCCTTCAAAGTTCTGTTCTTCCGTTCAGCAATTCCATTTTGCTGAGGAGTATATAGTGCTGTTATTTGATAGATTATACATAATTTAGCACATAACTCACTAAAATCATTTGATTCATATTCTCCGCCTCTATCGGATTTTAGAATCTTGATATTCTTGTTGAGTTGATTCTTAACTTCGGCTTTATATGTTATAAACATATTCATTGCTAATCCTTACTGTTTAAAAGATACACATAACAGTATCTTGTGCAGTCATCAATAAAAGTAAAAAAATACTTTTCCTGCCTCTAATTGGCATAAACTTCAAGTCACACAGATCGCTATGAATTAACCCTAAAGGTTGTGTATTTCGATCAATTCAGTGAAAAGAATTTTTCGCTAACTTGGCCTCAACACAAATCTCACACTTGCGAATTTCTTTCAAGTTGAGTTTAGGAATATATCCTAAATTAGACAAAATTTTTAATGACTTTTAATTTATATGCCCTAATCTAGCATGTCATAAAGTAGGAGACTCAAGCAGATAAATAGAAGATTTTTCTTTATTATAAGCTTTGCGTACAAATACACAGACTTTTTGTCTACCACTGCAACGTTGACTTAAAAAAGTCCATCAACAAGATAATCTTTTCTCTCATACATCCTTACTGTTTAAAAAAGTACAAATTTATCTAATTCAAAAACCATTCTAAACCTTTCTTACTAAGATTTGATCCAGAGATTAGATTCTTGCAGATATCTGGAACATGTAGCACATCGTTCAGAGTAAGCTCTTTCCCAGATGTCCACTTCAGGATGACCTTTCCTTTTCCCTCAACCTTGGAGACGGTAAAGTTTTCCATGAAAAGTTGCTCATCTTGCTCTAGTTTATGATATTCAAAGAATAATAATTTCTCAGAGCAGATATGCCGAGTAGCCCCAGTGTCTACCCACCAATCCTTATTGTTGATCAACAGATTCACTTCTGACACCACAGCTAAAAGACTTAGCGACGCATGATCGGTCAGGTTTGCCTGTGGATAGTTCTTCTTCTTCTTTTGATACGGCTGTGACATTCATTCGCCTTATACCCTTATTTGTTGCAGATATAGCAGGTTCCCTTGAAGCGCATGTTCTTACCTTCTTGGACCTTATCGTTGTACCTTTAGGCAGTCTTCTTCCGCTTTAAGCCTTTGAAAGTAGACGCTTTCCCCTTTGAGTCATTGATCACATTGGCCTTGGCTTTATAGGAGTTCTTACTGCTCCTTTTCTCAGACTTTCGGTTGTCCTCCTCAATTTGAAGTCTCACAATGAGATCTTCCAAATTCAGCTCCTTGCACTTGTGCTTCAGGTAGTTCTTGAAATCTCTCCATACTGGTGGGAGTTTCTCTACAATAGTAGCAACTTGAAAATTTTCAGGTAGATTCATACCTTCGGCCTCTATCTCGTGCAAGATAAGTTGAAACTCTTCACCTGACTGATCACAGTCTTGTTGTCCACCATTTTGTACTTTAGAAATCGTCCTACAACGAACTTCTTGGTACCGGCATCCTCAGTCTTGTACTTCTTATGAAGACTGGCCCATAACTTCTTTGTCATTGTGATAGGACTGTAGACATTGTAAAGAGAGTCATCCAGTCCATTCAAAATATAGTTCCGGCAAAGGAAGTCACCTTGAGCCCATGCATCGACTCAAGGACTGAGTCCCAATCAGTTCCGGGTTCTGTTGGATCCTCTTGAAGGAATTTAGCCAGATGCAGAGTGGTCAAATAGAAGAGTATCTTCTCTTGTCACCTCCTAAATTCTGTGCCATCAAATTTTCCTGGCTTCTCCGGCTTCGGGTTAGGAAGTGGAGTAGGCATCAAAGTTTGGATATGCATGTTTGGTGCCTTACTTGAGCTGTCTTGATTAGTCTCAGACATTTTCTGCAAGTTCAAACAGAACAGAAGTAAGAAACTTCAAAGTAATTGTCCTAAGATTGTTAGTTTCTAGGATCAATCTGAGAACTAATCAATATCACCGATCTAAATGGCCAGGTCGATGAATATCAGGTGGAAGGTTTTCCGTTCAATAGAACGTTCCTTAATTAAAGAACCACCTTTCAATTACCTTCCTTGGTTAAACATCAATTAGACTGGTATAAGTCAGTCTCAATATACTGAATATCAGTATAAATCCTGTATAAAGAAAATTAATTCACTTATACAGTATTTGGAGTGAGGTACGCTTATAGCAAATCTCCTTAAGACAATTATGTCCTTCGCAACGGTGCTAACGGGTTACTGGACACTGGTCTCCAAAGATACAACAATCCTTCACGGTATTTGGATAGCACTATCAAATCACCGTAGGGTCGAACTGTAGTTAACCCAGTACCTTCACAGGATTATCGAAGCAGCAGGACCCAGACAAATTTCAGAGAGAATATTTGTCTTTACTTTAGAGAAGCACCCACTGTAGAGAAATGAGGAAGGTCGAAAAAAATTCTTCTTTGAAAGTCACAAATTCAGACAACAATTCTATTGAAGAATTTGTTGAATTTTCTGAGCCTTCTTTTAGAACAAATTTCAGAATCTATTGGAAGTCATTTCGGAATCCGAGTTGCAAAATTCTCACTTTCTATTGGAAGTCTTCGAAACTGAGTTGCAGAGATCTCACTTCAGAATGCAGAAGATTGATTTCTGTGCTTGTTGTTGTGTTTTATTTGAGAGAAGCAGAGCGCTATTTATAGCGCTCTAGGGGGGTAAAATGTCTGAACTCAGCTGAACGGTTGCAACGGTTCGGTCTGAACCGTTGCAATTGTTCCTTTCAGACACCAACCGCCCAATTGTTCGTAGCGGTTTGTTGACAACCGTTGCGCTGATTCGGGTTCGGATCCGGATGGCGGAGCGGGTATGATCCGCGGTAATCCATACCCGTGAGACCCGGCTCAAAATGAACTAGACCGGGTAGGGAACCCGAACCCGAGCCCGGCGCCTACCGGCCGGCCGCCGCTCGAACCCGAGCCCGGCACCTGCCGGCCGGTCGCAGTGGCGGTGGCGCGCGTGTGGGCATGGTTTCCCTAATCGAACGCGAAAACTCCAAGTACCCAAAGCGTACACCCTTTATTCCCAATTTTCTCCATTTAACACTTCAAACTTCCATCCCAGGGTCAATGTGAGACTAAATGCTTTTAGCTACCTTTAGTCCCCTTTTGACTTTGAATTAGGTAAACTTTGGACTTGAATATCTCATTCATTTGAAGTCAGAATTGAACATGTGAATATACCACGTTCATCCCCAATAGAAGGAGAACACACTCCAACCATTATCTAATTGATTCTATCAACAGATCTCACCATAATTCAACTCAAAGATTCACATATATTCTTCATATTTCCCAATAAAGTTGAATCTCAGTCTAATAATGTAGCATATGTGCAGGATGAATGTGTGCAGGGGCAATTGATTGGTCACTAATGTTGCATATTTAATATCATATTTTCATACTTAATTTAGAATAAAACTTTGCATTGTCCTAATTAATTGCTTAATTTATTTGCAGGCCCATTCTTAAAGGAGATGAAGAGAAATGAGCCCAAAGTCCACCAAAATTCTGAGTTAAATCAGAATAAATTCGTACTCAAGAAATCAGGGCAAAATCAAGAGGTTGAAAACCGGTTGAGAAGAATCCTCTCAGAATCGATCGGTTAAAGCCAAGAATCCAAGGCCATTTCGTCAGAATCTGGGACTCAAACGAAGAAACCAACTCAAGATAAAAGCAGAGGGGAATACCTGGGCGACCACCAACAGGGTGTGGCCACCTGGCCACACCCTGGCCGCAAAAACGCGGCCCAAGCCGCGTTTCCGCGGCATTGTTCGGGAGTTAGGGGGAGCGTTTGCTCCCCCGATCTCCCCGGGATCCCCCTCGTGTGGGTTATGCCTATAAAAGGGCAGTCTTTGCACGAAAAATGGGACGGACCATGCAGAGATAGGACTTAGCCAAGTTTTTCATTTCTTTTTAGGTTTTTCTTTTCTTTTCATGTAAATTGTATGTAGGCTTAGGTTAGATGATGATTCATGTAAATAAGAGGAGATCAGACTTTCATCGAAGAATAAGAATGAAGCTTGGGCTGGAGTGACACCGGTATAAGATTTATTTCTTTTCTTTGATTGTTATGAAATCAAATCGATGTTTTTTCTGTGTATGTACTTCTTTTTAGTCTTCTTCTTCTTCTTCTTTTCTATTTTACCTTTCTTTTTGGTACAATTGTCTTCCAAGTGAGTCTAAAAACATCGAAAGAGCCTTGCCGTTGCGAGTGCCACCGATAGCTCATGACGATGGAATGGAGTCTCTCTCTGTATCATTTCATTCTTGAAGTAGTCTTGATGATGTAATGTGGAAGAGACCAATGCTCAAATCTTATGGGCTATGCGCTGAATGCCTCCACTTCAAGGTAAAATCGTCGCTGAAGACTCAAGGTAAGCTTTTGGTGAAAAGAAGGTAAGCAATTGTTTTATTTCTTTTCTTTTATTTCTGTAAATTAAATCACCAACAATACCTCTTCTAAATCATTCTTTTCACTTCCTTGTAAATAATCATTTGTACATAGTCGCTTTCTTTCATTTTCTGATTTTTTCCACCTTCTTCATCTCTCACTTTCTTCTTAACTTTAATATAATTCTTTTCCATTTTCTTTTAACTTAAAAACAGAGAAGAACTCTCGTTTGGTTTTCACAAAAATTTCAATAAAGAACGTAAACGCTTCCATCGTAAAACCCTCCTTGTGGATCACGACCTGCATAGCCACTTGCTATAGCGGAAGAATTGAGCACTTGCACATCCTAATCTTAAGTTCTAAAATTCCGTATTTTTTTTTGCAGGTTTTGCCTCAATCAAATTTTGGCGCCGTTGCCGAGGAGGGTAACATTTTTATTGAAATCTGAATTTTTATTGAAAATTTTTAGAACTAAACGAATTTTCTTCTCTGTTGCAGGTTATAGGGCAAGAAAAGCAGGAAATTAAGGTTGCAGTGACATACAAGTGGTCTTGGGCCTCTGCTGTAGAAAGCAGAGACCAAGGGCCCTCTGATTTGCTGCGTTTGCGCGGCAAAAGCCGCGGAACCGCGGCAACGAAGAGTTGACTACTAACAGCTTTTTGCAGGGCTGCTTAGTTTACAAAAATTCTAGTTTGCTGCAATTCTTTATTTCCTATATGCCATAACATAAGCCTGCTAATAATCAACAGTAAAATGTTTGTTGCAAAAGTTAAAAATTGATTAGACGTTTGCATTTTAGGCACGCGTTTTTCCAATTCATTTATTTTTACTGTTGAAGAGTGCTGGAGCAAGGTACGTTCGCATTGCATGTAGAATAGGATTCATCTCTTGGTTGATTTTCATTGCTTTGAGTGATTCCTATTTACATATCTTGTACACTTGCACAAAATTATTTTAAGGGCACTGACCCATAACAAGATAAGGTGGGGATTTAATTCACCCTTCCTTAGCCCAAAAATCACATTCCAAGCACTCACTAACCAAGCCTAACTAAAATTGAGTAGACGTTGGCCCTAGGGACATCTCGGACTCAATTAGGAGATTATCCTAAGGGGGGAAAATGTTGGAATCTGACTCCTGCAAAATCAGTGTCTAGGAAAGGGATTGAGGGCCGAAAACCCGAAGGTTGATGGTTATTTAATTAAGGAACGTCTTTAACGGAAAACCTCCCACCAATCTTGCCCTGACCTGGCTGATTAGCTTGTGGTCAAAGTCTACATTAGACCTCCCGTGGACAGTCTAATCAGTTAGGAGTCGTCTAGGTCATAGGTCTACCCTAACCTAGTTAGAATTTTTTTTTCTTTATTTGTTTGCTTATTTGTTTGTTTTTTGTTTGTATTCTATTGTGTGATATGGACTATAATAATAATTTTTTCAACTACAATAATAATCCATATTACACACCGACTTCATTTTCGGATATTACCAACCCGGCATATCATAACTTTGACCAACCTAGTGTGCCAGATTGGTCTTATCCGAATCAATATAACCCATACCCCCAATCTAATAACTATAATTTCTATAATGATTTCAACTCTTCACCGACTCAGTGGGGATTCACCTCCCCCGAGCATAATTTTCAACCACATTGTCCTCCTTCTCCACCTAGTCCACAATATTTTCAAGATTCATACTCAGTTCCACCCGTCCAAAATAGGAAACCATCAATTTTGGAAATGAGTATGCGTGAGTCCAAACACAAATCCCAAAATCTGATGGACTCACAATTTCACTACCACTTCTAAGACAATTTTTCATCTTTTCATCAAAACAATGAACATGTTACCTATGAAGAGATGCTTGAATCCATGACTCAGGCTCAAAACGCTCGTAATAGTGACATAGATATGATGGTCGAATCTCTACATTCTCACCGTTGGACCAGTTCTGATGTCACTACCTATTCTGTTAGAGCCGAAGAGTCAGGTTGTTTTGGAAATCAAGATTCTATTTCAGAACAACCATTTGAACTTTCCCAAACTCCAAATTTTGAAAAAGATATTGACAGTTTGGCAAGTTACTCCTTTCTGAAATAGAACTTGAAAATGATTATGATCCTAAACCCCAAATTAGTGATTCAATTCTTCTTCCTGATTCAATAATGATTCTGGTATCTTCACCTGACTTCAATCTTTTCCCGGAGTCAACATTGGATCCTGTACCAATTCATAATAAAATTGAATCACCCATCTTTGAGGATCATATTGAACTTGACCAATTATACACTTTTGAAGATCCTATTGACAAATTGGCAAGTTCTCATTTTTATGATATTGAACTCAATGAGATATGTGACCTAGATTCTCAAATCTGTGATCCAGTTCAACTTTCTGAATCAATATTGACTCCTGTTTTATTACCAAACTTGAATAATATTCTAGAGTCAGTTTTGATTCCATCACCTATCATCCCTGAACTGGAATCACCCATATTAGGTCACATTCCATTGTTGGAAAACACATGTGGACTTGAGTTTCAACTTCTTGACTTGGACCCAAGTTTTGAACCTATTTCGACTCTTGAACCTTTACTTGATTTAAGTCACCTTCCTGAGTCGGTATTAGTTCCTGTCCTTCCTGAGTCCAAGTCAATCATTCTATCATTTTATACTCCTTTCTGGGACGAGGTGGTTGACAAATTTGACTCCGAAATTAGTTATGGAATTTGGAAATTAGATGGGGTTAAATACTTAATAAAAATCCTTGATGGACACATCTTTTTAGTGGGTTATATTAGAGAAACTTCTGGTGGGTTCCTTTGAGACCCAAGAAAAGTTGATTGGGCCGCGTTTCGTGGACCAATCAGACCACCACCGGAACCACCACCTTAAGGTAACATTCTCCTTCCCTTTCTTCTTTTTCATGCATCTATTCATTAATTCATACATTGAGGACAATGCATGAGATAGGTGTGGGGGAGGGTCTAACATAACTTTTCTTTTTATAAAAAAAATTAACATTTTCTTTTCTTTTAAAAACTTTTTGAAAATAGAAACAATATTTTGACATATTTTTTGTAAGAAATTAAGTTAATTTTAAGGAATAGGAAAATCTAAATTAGGATTTCTTATACTTGGTCAAAATATGATTATTTGTTTGATTTTTAGGGTTAGGAAGAAAATTTGTTAAAGTAATTTAGTCTTGATCTTTACCTTGATGAAATATGCACACTTCATACACTTACAAACTTAGGGTTCAAAAACAAAGATTCTTATGCCTTATAAAAAATATATATATAAACAAATCTAATTATTGATTAGCTAGGTGCTTTGGCCTAAGAAAGCCTTAGTATTTATGCAAAAGATAATTAGATGAGTTTTAAAAAAAGAAAAAAATAACAAGTCTAATTATTGATTAGCTAGGTGCTTTGGCCTAAGCAAGCCTTAGTATTTATGCAAAAGATAATTAGATGAGTTTAAAAAAAATGTGTATCCTCTGATTAAGCTGGGTATTTATGCCTCATGAAGCATAAGTATTCACGCCTAAAAGGGGTACATCGTATAAATAAAAACCTTGGTTTCGTGGCCTTATCTGCTCGAGTACTTAAGTCCTAGGGGTGTCTTCTCACCCGGTGCCCTAAGACCGTTTGGTTTGGGAGTCATCGATTAGAGGCTCGTTACATGGGCAGATTAGAAAGCCTAATAGAACTAAGGAATAATACCACAAAAAAAGTATAAATAAATAAGGCATAAAAGTTAGAGTTAATGAACCCTTAGTCAAAATTTTCACAGTCACAAGGTGCATATGACTTAGGGTAGAGTAATAGACTAGATGAGAAGTACAATTTGACTCCTTACTTTGATTGATAACAAATTTTTGAATAGAGACTAAGTTTAGGAATGAAAAATTCTTTTTTCCTATAACTTATAGATTGCTTAAATCTTACAATTATATTTCAAATTTTTCTCTTTCAAAATGCTTTTCGAAAATACTAACTCTTTATTTCTCTTTCTTTATGGATTTAGTGGGTGCAATCTGCTGAAAACCCTCATGAGACAAAACTCGTCCTCTAGGGGGAACCTAGAGGTTTAATGGCTTGTTGCACATGCTCAGTAGAATCGCGCGACCTGCGAAAGTGGTCTAATAATCCTTAGTATAGTTTGGTTATTTTGCTCGAGGACGAGCTAAAGATAGGTATGGGGGTGTGATTGGTCACTAATGTTGCATATTTAATATCATATTTTCATACTTATTTTAGAATAAAACTTTGCATTGTCCTAATTAATTGCTTAATTATTTGCAGGCCCATTCTTAAAGGAGATGAAGAGAAATGAGCCCAAAAGCCCACCAACATTCTGAGTTAAATCAGAATAAATTCGCACTCAAGAAATCAGGGCAAAATCAAGAGGTTGAAAACCGGTTGAGAAGAATTCTCTCAGAATCGATCGGTTAAAGCCAAGAATCCAAGGCCATTTCGTCAGAATCCGGGACTCAAACGAAGAAACCAACTCAAGATAAAAGCAGAGGGGAATACCTGGGCGACCCACCAACAGGGTGTGGCCACCTGGCCACACCCTGGCCGTGGAAACGCGGCCCAAGTCGCTTTTCCGCGGCATTGTTGGGGAGTTAGGGGGAGCGTTTGCTCCCCCGATCTCCCCGGGATCCCCCTCGTGTGGGTTATGCCTATAAAAAGGCAGTCTTTGCACGCAAAATGGGACGGACCATGAAGAGATAGGACTTAGCCAAGTTTTTCATTTCTTTTTAGGTTTTTCTTTTCTTTTCATGTAAATTGTATGTAGGCTTAGGTTAGATGATGATTCATGTAAATAAGAGGAGATCAGACTTTCATCGAAGAACAAGAATGAAGCTTGAGCTGGAGTGACACCGGTGTAAGATTTATTTCTTTTCTTTGATTGTTATGAAATCGAATCGATGTTTTTTCTGTGTAGTACTTCTTTTTAGTCTTCTTTTTCTTCTTCTTTTCTGTTTTACCTTTCTTTTTGGTACAATTGTCTTCCAAGTGAGTCTAAAAGCATCGAAAGAGCCTTGCCGTTGCGAGTGCCCCCGATAGCTCATGACGATGGAATGGAGTCTCTCTCTGTGTCATTTCATTCTTGAAGTAGTCTTGATGATGTAATGTGAAAGAGACCAATGCTCAAATCTTATGGGCTATGCGCTGAATGCCTCCACTTCAAGGTAAAATCGTCGCTGAAGACTAAAGGTAAGCTTTGGTAAAAAGAAGGTAAGCAATTGTTTTATTTCTTTTCTTTTATTTCTGTAAATTAAATCACCAACAATACCTCTTCTAAATCATCCTTTTCACTTCCTTGTAAATAATCATTTGTACATAGTCGCTTTCTTTCATTTTCTGATTTTTTCCACCTTCTTCATCTCTCACTTTCTTCTTAACTTTAACATAATTCTTTTCCATTTTCTTTTAACTTAAAAATAGAGAAGAACTCTCGTTTGGTTTTCATAAAGATTTCAATAAAGAACGTAAACGCTTCCATCGCAAAACCCTCCTTGTGGATCACGACCCGCATAGCCACTTGCTATAGCGGAAGAATTGAGCACTTGCACATCCTAATCTTAAGTTCTAAAATTCTGTATTTTTTTTGTGCAGGTTTTGCCTCAATCAGCAGTTACAGGTCAGGCAGCAAAAGTTGCTAGAAGCACAGGGGGACAAGTCAGGCAGCAAACGGGGCATAAGAATGAGCAAGCCCAGAATGAATATTGCAGCAGTAGTGTAGGGTTTTTTCCGACACAAACAAGCAGCTCTAGGTCTTCTATTGCTTCTGCTGTTAGATGCAATTTTGCCTCTGCAGTTAATAACAGATATAATACTCATGCACAAGGTGACACAGCCTGTTGATGCTGAGTCATCATCTGATGCTGCTCATTAATCTGATAGATCAACTTCTAGGGGTAATTCTGCAGCAGAGACAGAGAATGAAATCTCTGAAGCAAAATAAGTTCGGAAAGGCGGAGCATCTGCTTCCAGCTTTGAAGACAAGAAGCTGCAGGCTAAAAAAAGCACAGGAAGATCAACACGCATAGGCAGTGAGACAATACACATTTGAAGATGATGTAGACTTGAACACCCCTACTTCCAGATATCCATGGTTAATCCATAATGGGAGAAACTAATGGAACTTGCTAACAAAAAACAAAGCCGAAGAGGAAGAAAGGGGGGATTGCCCCACAACAAGAAGTACCAGACTCCCATAGCCAAGCGTTGTGGATGAGCCCTTACTGGTTGTTATGTATGGGGGTATCAGTGTATTAGTGGCAGCGACATTATTTAACAGATACAGTTTTGGTGAGCTCCTAATGGGTAATCAAACCAGTTACCAGAAGTTGCTTTTCCAGGATGCTGAAGTTAAGCTAAGGCTGAAGCTTTTGTGTTTTAAGTGCCATTGACTTGTATTTTGCTTTTGTTTTCGGAACTATAGGTGTGTGGGAGCGTATATGGATAAGTTGGATCAGGAACTAAAGCGTAATGGGTGTATTTATGTAAATGTACTCTTCTAGTTTATCATCAATACAATACTTTTACCTTCCATAGTGTGTGTGTGTGTGTGTGTGTGTGTGTGTGTGTAGGGTTACTGTACCTCAGCCTGCGGCTGAGAGAACTCTCTCAGCCGGCAGGACGTGGCAACATCAGATCCACAAATCTGTCATAAATTTTGGCGGACAAAAACCTGAACAATCCCGCCTAATTTAATGTCAGTCACCTCAACATTGTATTTTTCGAAAATACCCTTACTCACAACTTTTTACCTAATGTAAAAACATTTTCTTTTATTTTACCATGGTCGCAGTATTTTTGAAAAAGCGATGTATATGTATGCGACCTTACTAATATTTTTTTAAGCCAAATCTTTTTTCATACACTATTTGTCGAACTCGTTCGCAGTAGTTAAAATTATAGTTGTAGATCTGTTCGACTTAGATCGTAGAGTTTTAAATTTTTTTTTGGTCTTTTATTTTATACGAATGCAACGTTGGTCGCAGTATATGAAAGGTCCTTTTTTTTATTACATACTGCGACATGGGTCGCAGTTGTCTCAATATGCGTTGTAGTGTCCTGCGACCATGGTTGCAGTGTATTTAACGTCATTTTTTAATTCCCGGGTCGCAGTTGATTATGTTTGCACTGTAGTCTTATGCGACCTTGGTCGCAGTGTCGACCCGGGTCGCAGTTGTTTATGTTTGCACTGTATACTTATGCGACCATAGTCGCAGTGTCGACCCTGGTCGCAGTTGTTTATGTTTTTACTGTATACTTATGCGACCTTGGTCGCATTATTGACCCTGGTCGCAGTTGTTTATGTTTGCACTGTAGATGATTGCGACCTTGGTCGCAGTGTAGACAATGGTCGCAGATGTCTATGTTTGCACTGTAGACTTATGCGACCTTGGTCGCAATGTCGTTCATTGTTTACATTTGCACTGTAAATAATTTATAAACAATAACCTAAATCCTATAAAGAGCGAAAAAAAAAGGGGAAAAATAATAATAAATAATAACCTAAATCTGACAACGAGCGGTCCAAAAATTGCCTTGTGGGCAAATAATAATAAACAATTACGAAAGTTACCGAAAGAGTAGCTTTTCATAAGGGGTATTTAGTAATTTAACTTCTTCCTATAAGTGGGCCGCAAGTTAGTGGGATGACAAAATTGAGCCACGTCACTGCAGGCTGAGAGAGTTCTCTCAGCCGCAGGCTGATATACATTTTTCTCATATATATATATATATATATATATATATAATTATATATATAATATATATATATATATATAGAGAGAGAGAGAGAGAGAGAGAGAGAGAAATGTAAATCAGCTGACACAGGAGGCAACTCCTCCTATGTCGCACTCAAAAATCATATTTTTCGAATGAATTTTCAAGATCCGACCACACATTATCATCTTCATATTCCATGATATATGCATATAAAAAATTAAGTGATTTGAAGTTTGTTTACTACATTTTTTTGGGTTCAAACATTAACGTTTTTTAACAATAGAACAAAATAGAACATTTAGATCAATGAGTAAACGAACTTCAAATCACTTGATTTTTATGTATATATCTTAGAATATGAATATGATAATGTACGGTCGGATCTTGAAAATTCATTCGAAAAATATGATTTTTGAGTGCGACATAGGACGAATTTACCTCCTGTGTCAGCTGATTTACATTTCTCTCATATATATATATATATATATATATATATATATATATATATATATATATATATATATATGGGGTTACTGTACCTCAGCCGACGGCTGAGAGAGTTTCTCAGACCACGGTGACGTGGCTGAATATATGCCACAGATCGGCCGCAGAGTGTAGGCGCCAAAAAAAAAAAAAAAAATCCTGCCTAAACATTCGTGAATCAAAATGACAAAAATACCCCATAAATCCTGCCTAAACATTCGTGAATCAAAATGACAAAAATACCCCATTTTTACTTCTAAACTGCCATAAACTCATCCACACAAAAATTACCTAAAATAATTTTCAGTTTAATATATCTACAGTTATAAAATTCGTAATTCTACTACATCGAAATATAATAGAGAAAAAATTGGATGAACATAATGTGAAATAAACAGAAGCGTGCCTTCTGTAACAAAATTCTCACCGTTTTACAAATTCCGCGATCATAGTCGCAGTCATAACATAATAAAACTTTCAATCATTGCGACCATGGTCGCAGACTTAATATAAAATAACTTTTAATTTTAAATGACGACTGCGACACTAGTCTCAGTCATAGTATAACAAAAACTTTTTTATATCACGCATGACCATAGTCGCATTCCTTATAACATAAAAAAATAACAGAAGAAAACATGTTATCGTACAACACTGCGACCTCCTTCAGCACTGCGACTAAAGTCGCAATCTTTTTTCGCATGCCTTATGTAAAAGATTTTTTATAATTTTACAAGGTAGTTTAGCCATACGACCCTGAGATCAGTTCGCGTATATCATATCTTATAAAAATACTATATTAATTACACTGAATTTAATGAAGTAATTAATAATCTATCTACCGTGATACAACAACAGTCTAGAAAAAAGAGATGCACTAATGTTAATCACGATAAAGGAAAGATGTGCACCATACGTAATCTAAAGATATAGGCAAAACATTTTATAACAAGTTTATTTGTACTTCACATAGTAAACCTCTGGAAAAAAGGAACTCTTCGGATTCTCCAGCCATAACTCTTCAACCTATAACAATTATTATTACTATTCATGTTCTTTCACATTATTGACCTTTATATAGTGCTTGTAACTAATATATTATCTCATATCTAAAAACTATATTTTTGCTCCTTTTCAATTTGATTTCAAAAACTTCCAGAAAAAATTCATTCTTGAATCATGTCTTTCCCATCTTCCTCCTCTGAACACTCAGAATTCAACTTCAATCAATCCCCCACCGGTCCTCTTTCTTCAGGATATTCTAGTGAATCTGATACCAGTTTGGAATCTGATACCAGTCTAGACTTCACTCCTTTTCACTATCTCACTACATCAAATAATATTTTAATTGATCCTCCTATTCATAATGATGATGAAGTTTTCATGTGGTTAGTGAGGAGGACATTATTCCTCTGCCACTTGACGGAGGCATGCTTGATGAAAGCATGTCTTCTGAAGCTATAGGCTCGTTTTCTCGCAACGGATCGGACGAAGAGCTTGATAGAGACGATCCATTTGGGAGTTTATTAATGAACCAAAAAAACCTCAAAAACAGGAAGATGATGAGGAAATAAGTGATGAACAGGAAGACCAGGAGAATGAAGAAAAACGAATCTGCTTATGAGGTGATGATGACGAGGATTAGGATTTCCTGATCTTCTGATATTCAACGTTATTTTGTCTTCTCTTAAAAGCTTTTAATGCTCTTTTTTTGTAAGGTCTCTTTCTCACCATATTATGTTATAAATAAAAGGTCTCTTTCTCACCATATTGTGTTATAAATAAAATTTACTTCTATCTGAAAAATAATATTTCACATTTTTAAAATACATATAAAGTATACCGTATAGGTATTAATTCTGCATCTTATCTGAAATAATGGTCACAGTACTCATATTATAATTACATATGAAACTGCGACCACAGTCGCTGTCCAGTAATAAACAGTTTGATAGTTTTGCATTCAATAAATTATAAACAGCTCCCATGGTCGCAGTCCAAAAATAAATTATATGAACAGATAATACTGCGAACATCATCGCAATGCTCTCAAATCAGTATATTTCAATGTATATTTCACTGTATATCGCAAATTAGAAAATTGCCACTGTTCTCCTTAAACACTGCGACCATAGTCACAGTCTTACGATTGCCACTGTTGTTCTTAAACACTGCGACCATAGTCGCAGTCCTACTTCGCATGCAATAAGTTACAGTGAAGATCAAACATATAAAACCATACATAAACTGCGACTATAGTATCAGTCCTTAGACACCGTTATTACATATAACTTAGCAAAAAAACTCACCCAAAAAAAAAAGTTGTCGTGAGTACTGCGACCATAGTCGCAGTACCACGACTTGCTCTCGTTAAGAACTACGATCATAGTCGCAGTCTTTGTCCGAATTCAATATGTACAAAAAATAATAATTTATACGTTACATGCGAAAAAAAGTAAAAAATGCGACTATATTAAAAAATCATTAAATTTCAAATCAGATAACAAAAAAATAAAAGAAGCATTCAAATTAGTTTCGTGATTTGATAAAAAAATGTTTGCAGTTTGGCCGCAGTTATAAAAGATAATTGTGACAAAATTGAGTAATGTCAGAAAATATAAAATTATAATAAACTATACAAATCTACTATCTTTTACAGCAGGGCTATTTAGTAATTTTAACTATTTCGGTAAGCGGGCCGTCCTTTCTAGTGTGGCTAATAATGTGCCACGACACCGCAGCCTGAGAGGGTCTCTCAGCCGTCGGCTGATATACATTTTTCTCACTCTCTCTATATATATATATATGTATATATATATATATATGTATATATGTATATATATATATATGTATATATGTATATATATATATTATATATATATATATATATATATATATATATATATATATGTATATGAGATAGACTTGTGTCCTTCCAAAAGGATTTGAGCCCGAATCCTTCCAACCCAAATATAACCCTTCGACATTCGAATATAAGATCCACTCTGTTAAAGTTGATTTATATTATTTTAAGTATCTATAAACCAAAATCAATTGTTTTGAATACTTTTTGTCCATCCATCAAACGGCGCAAAATGGACGACCGAAAGTAATGAGTTTGTTAGATCTATATCATTAGACATACAAATTCTCGATTGATTATGATCTAAACATTTAAAAGCCCATACAAACAAATTTTTAGGTTTCAAATATTCTACATCATTAAACTAACCAACTCACTATTTAGGCTGGCAGTTTTTCTCTTGATGCATGGGCAAAAAGTATTCAAAATAATTGATTTCTTTATAAATACTTGAAATAATATAGATCAGCTTCAACGGAGTGGATCTTGTATCTGAATGTCAGATGTTGGTATTTGAGTCGGAAGGATTTGGCCTGAAATCCTATTGGAAGGACCCAAGTCTCTCCCTCTCTCTCTCTCTCTCTCTCTCTCTCTCTCTCTCTAATATATATATATATATATATATATATATATATATTATATATATATATAATATATATATATATATATATATATATATATATATATGGGCTTACTGTACCTCAGCCTGCGGGCTGAGAGAGTTTCTCAGCCTGCGAAACGTGGCTGAATATAGGCCACACATCGGTCGCAGAGTGTGGGCGCCAAAAAAAATCAAAAAAACCCGCCTAAACAATCGTGAATCAAAATGACAAAAATACCCCTTTTAAATGACGACTGCGACTTCTAGCATTGAAAAGTAAAAAAACATTCCATGGTCGCAGACTTAATACAGAATAAAGAATACCAGACAAAAAAATGCTATCATATAGCAATGCGACCTCCTTCGGTACTGCGACCAAATTCGCAATCTTCTTTCTCATGCCTTATGTAAAAGAAGTAATTAATATTATATCTACCGTGATACAACAACAGTCTAGAAAAAAGAGACGCACTAATGTTAATCTCCGAGAAAGGAAAGATATGCACCATACGTAATCTAAAGATATAGGCAAACAATTCTATAAAAAGTTAATTTGTACTTCAAATTCTCCAGCAATAAATCTTCAATTAAATATTTAATTTTTTTTACCACTTCCTACCATACTCAACCCTCACCTGTAACAATTATTATTACTATTCATGTTCTTCCACAATATTGACCTTTATATAATGCTTGTAACTAATATATTATCTCATACCTAAAAAACTATAATTTTGCTCTTCCTTTTCAATTTGATTTCAAAAACTTCCAAAAAAATTCATTCTTGAATCATGTCTTCCCCATCTTCTTCCTCTGAACACTTAGATTTCAACTTCAATCGTTCCCCCACCGGTCCTTTGTATTCAGGATATTCTAGTGAATCTGATACCAGTCTGGACTTCACTCCTTTTGACTATCTCACTACATCAAATAATGTATTAACTGATCCTCCTATTCATGATGATAATGAAGTTTTCATGTGGGTTGTGAAGAAGACATTATTCCTCTGCCACTTGACGGAGACATGCTTGATGAAAGCATGTCCTCTGATGCTGTAGGCTCGCTTCCTAGCAACGGGTCAGACGAAGAGCTTGATAGAGACGATCCATTCTGGGAGTTCATCGGTGAAACAAAAAAACCTCAAAAACAGCAAGATGATGAGGAAATAAGTGATGAAGAGGAAGAGCAGAAGAATGAAGACGATGAATCTGCTTATGATGGTGATAATGACGAGGATTAGGATTTCCTGATCTTCTGATATTCAATTATATTTTGTCTTCTTTTAAAAGCTTTTAATTCTATTTTTTTGTAAGGTCTATTTCTCACTATATTAACTTATAAGCTCTTTTAATTACATATCCAAACTGCGACTGCTGCTCTTAAACACTACGACCATAGTCGCAATCCTACTACGGATGCAATTTATGGTCGCAGTTAATCATTTCTCAGTTCCCAATGCGACTTTGGTCGCAATAATGTACTGTTTTGGAGTTCAAAGTAATTTAAGTTATAGTGTATTAACTTTTAAACTGTTTTGGATAACTGAACAGTCACCTAGGAAGTATACAATTTTTGGGAAAAGATAGAAAATATATTTGAGAGATATTCACGTGGTCCGAGAGCTTAAACCTTTTGGAATTTCGGGATTAAATATATATAAAGGGTCATGAGCAAAGGATTAAAAACATACTAAGTTATTTTTGCTCAAACTCGTTACTCTCACTGTTCCAAAAATACATTCAAAAAATGTCTTCACCATCACCACCGTCTTCACCGGAAAGAAGCCAATACATTCAAACAATGTCTTCACCATCACCACCGTCTTCACCGGAAAGAAGCCAATCATCAAATGATGATTTTATGTTTAGTTCTGAAATAATGTCTCGCTACGGGTCAGAATCTGAGCTTGATACAGACGACCCTTTCTGGGAGTTCATTGATGAACCAAAACACAAACATGAAGAGGAAGAAAGCGACGATGAGACTGTACCTGAAGAGGAGGAAGAGACAGAAGACGAAAGCATGACTCTTGACGACGAATCTGATTACGATGGTGATGACGACGATTAGAAGTTAAAAAATTGTATTTTGTTTTTCTTTTTAAATATATATAAATCTGTTTTCTAAAGTTAATTGTGTGAATTACATTTTTTACTACTATGTATTGGCTGAAATACTGCGACCATGGACGCCTCCTTAATAAATACACTGCGACCTTGGTCACAGTTGCTGGACTTTAGTCCTAATCAACAACAACTGCTTCCTTGGTCGCAATTTCTGACCGTAGTCTTAATAAAATAAACTGCGACCTTGATCGCAGTTGTTGGTGTTTAGTCTTAATAAAATACACAGCGACCTTGGTCGCAGTTGCTGGTCTTTACTCTTAATCAATAACATCACTTGCGACCTTGGTCGCAGTTGGTGGTCTTTATAAATAATCAACAACACTGTGACCTTGGTCGCAGTTGATGGCCGCAGTCTTAAAAAAATAATCTGCAATCTTGGTCGCAGTTGCTGGTCTTTAGTCTTAATCAACAACAAACACTGCGACGAGGTGACACGTCACCGCAGCAGTTGCTTAGTCGCAGTTTTTTGGTCGCAGTGTCGACCCTGGTCGCAGTTGTTTCTGTTTGCACTGTAGTCTTATGCGACCTTGGTCGCAGTGTCGTCTTTAGTCCAAGTTGTTTTGTTTGCATTGCATGACTGCGACCAAAGGTCGTAGTTTATTAAAAAAACAAATATGCTTTTTATTTTTGTCCACGCATTTATCTCCAGGCATGTGAAAATGATACAAAACGATCTCTTATACAATAAGATTGAGTGTTACAATATAGCAGTACAAAGAAAACTAAACATCAAAAAAAGAGCCATTGTTGACTAAGAGCAGTGGTGTTATTGAGGTCTTTTTATTTATGTCCAGGCATTTATCTCCAGGCATGTGAAAATGATACAAAAACGCTCTCTTATACAATAAGATTGAGTGTTACAATATAACAGTACAAAGAAGATTAAACATCAAAAGAGCCCTTGTTGAATAAGAGCAGTGGTGTTATTGAGGTCCCCGTGTATTAAAAACTGTGGACGTCGAGGACCATGACTTCTTCCCTTGTGGACGAACATCGATCAAGTTCACCGGCCAAAAATATTCTCCCAGAGGCCCAGCGAACCTGAAAAAGGACAATCAAGATCTGGGTCATCTTCGTGCATAGGGTCATCTTCATCCATGGAGGAAGGCCCCTGTTAGAGACTCTGAAGAAGGCGGAAATTCTCAGAGCAATTGCTCTCAAATGAAAACAGTCTAATTATGGGCTGTTAAAGGGAGAGTGTGAGCCCTATTTATAGCCAGCCCATAATAACCATAATTATGGTTCATTAATCAGAACCGTCGGCCTTAATGGTCTCCAACCGCCAGCTCCGGTTTGGCATTAAAAGACATTAATGCCTAACCCAATGAAGAGCCGACGCGTGGACAACAGCTTCGGGAAACAACGAATGGTGTGGGTTCGTCAACGTAGACTTGACGTTAAAAAGATCTCATAAAATCTTTATGACAGGTCGCGTCTCACGGAGTGACTCCAAGTCGCATCAAACACTTAATAAAACAACAACACGGCGACCTTGGTCGCAGTTGCTGGCGGCAGTCTTTAACCAAAACAGCAATGTCGACCTTGGTCGCTATGCATGTTAATCTAAAGGAAAACACTTACTTAACGTACTGCGACCAAAGTCGCAGTCCATGTAATGCACCTTAGATTACAGTTGCTGGCCATCTTTATCAATAACAACACTGCGACCTTGGTCGCATTTAACCATGTACACTGCGATCAAAGTCTTTGACTAAGGTCGCAGTTTAAATGTACAATGCGACCAAAGACTCTGACTACATTATATATAAAAAAATAAACTATAAAGTAGAATTTTATCGCAGGCTGAAAACATTGATCTGAAAAGATTTTATATTTTCAAAAAAAATTTTTATCCCAGGCTGAAAAGGAGAAACTAGATCTTTCAAAAAAGAGGTAAAGAAATAAGGCGAAAAGTAATTTATATCCTATAAAGAGCGGCAAAATAAAAGGGGGGAAAAATAATAATAAACAATAAGGAAAAGTTATCATAAGGGGTATTTGGTAATTTAACTTCTCCCTAAAAGCGGGCCGCAAGTCAGTGAGGTGACAAATCGAGACACGTCACCGCAGGTTGAGAGAGTACTCTCAGCCCGCGGGCTGATATACATTTTTCTATATATATA